>PVJH01037736.1:0-17703 GCA_004026705.1 Nesogale talazaci | reverse complement strand
TATTTTAATGTCTTTTTAATTAAATCATTTTATTGGGGGCTTGTACAACTCATCACAAGCCACACATACCTCCATGTGTCAAGCACTTTTGTTCATTTGTTTCCCTCATCATTCTCAAAACACTTGTCTTCTACTTGAACCCTGGTATCCACTCCTCATCCCCCCCGCTCCCCCTCCTCCCATATACCCTTGATAATTTATAAATTAATATTATTTTGTCATATCTTACACCATCTGACTTCACCCACTTCTCCGCTGTCTGTCCCTCAGGGAAGAGGCTCTATTTAGATCCTTGCTATTTCTTCCCCCTTTCTACCCCACCTTCCCTCCACCCTCCCAGGATCACCCCTCTCACCACTGGTCCTGAAAGGTTCATCTGTCCTGGATTGCCTGTGTTTACAGGTGCTATCTGTACCGGTGTACGCCCTCCAGTCCAGCCAGATTTGTAAGGTAGAATTGGGATCATGATAGTGGGTAGAGGGGGAAAACATTTAAGAACCAGAGGAACGTTGTATATTTCATAGTTACTACACTGCATCTTGACTGGCTTGTTTCCTCGCCGAGACCCTTCTTGTGTACCACATTTTTCTGATCCATTCCTGACCTTAACGTTTATGAAGCAACCCAATTCATACATGTATCTATTGTCTCAAGCACGGCTGTACATTGGTTGCCATCATCATTCTCAAAACATTTTTTCTATTTGAACACTTGATATGAGCTCATTTCCTCTTTCCATCCCTAACCATCCCTCCCTTGCTCCCTCATGAACCGTTGATAATTGATACATTTTTTTCATGTCTTACATTAACTGATGTCTCCCTTCCTCCACATTTTTGATGTCCATCCCCCTGGGAGTTGATTATATGTGGATCACTCTTATCAGTTTAACCTCTCTCCTCTCATTTTCTCCCTTACCCTCCTGTTATTGCTACTCTCCTTATTGATACTGAGGGTGTCTATCTGTCCCAGATTCTCTGTGTTTCCAACTCTTATCTATACCTGTGTACATGATCTGGTCTATCCCAATTGTAAGGTAGAATTGGGGCCATAATAGTGGGGGTGGGGAGGGAGGGGAAGAGGAAGCATTAAAGAACCAGAGGAAAGTTTTATGTTTCATTGGTGTTATACTGCACTTTGATTGACTTGTCTCTTCATTGTGACCCTTCTGTAAGGGGATGTCCAATTGTCTACATAGGGGTTTTGGGTCTCCACTCCACACTTCCCCTCATTTGCATTTATATGATTTTTTTGTTCTGGTCTTTTGATGCCATCAACACCTCATGATCACACAGGCTGGTGTGCTTCATCAATGTATGTTTTTCTGCTTCTCAGCTAGATGGCCACTTGCTTATCATCAAGCCCTTAGGATCCCTGACACTATATCTTTTGATAGCAGGGCACCATCATCTTTCTTTACCACGTTTGGTTATGCACACATTTTGTCTTCAGTGATCGTGTCAGAAAGGTGAGCATCATGAAATGCCAGGCTTTTTTTAATGCCAGGTTATTAGAACAAAAGGAATAGTTGAGTAGAGGCCCAATGTCTGTCAGTTACCTTAATACTTAACATGTAAGTATATGTACAAAGATATAGTTCCATATTGCTATATATAAATATGTTTACATATGTACGTGCCTGTATTTAGACCTCTATAAACGCCCTTTGCCTCTTAGTTCTTTCCTCTATGTCCTTTTGCTTTCCTCTTGTTCCACTATCATGTTCGTCTTCACTTGGGTTTCAGCAATCTTCTTAGTTACATTGCCCTTGATCAAGCCCCACCAGACATCTTATGCCCTCCTCACCATCGATTGTAGATCACTTATTTTTCCTTTGTCCTTGAGTATGTTAATACCCACTTCCTCCCTCTCTCCTGTGCCCCTCCCTGAAATATCAGTCCTATTGTTTTCCCTTCCAAATTGTTGATCCTGCCTATCTGCTCTAGATAGACATGCAGACACAATAATAAGCACAAGAAATAAGACAAAGCAAGAAAAAGGAGAAGGAGAAGAAGAAGAAAGAAAGAAAAGAAAGAAAAGAAAACAACAACCACAAAGCATTAGGTGTTGATGGAATCTGGTGTCAGGCATCAAAGAACAAAAAATCATAATATCGTATATGAGGGGGAGTGAGGAGTGGGGACCCAAAATGCATTTGTAGGAAACTGGACATCCCCTTATAGAAGGGTCATTGGGAGGAATGGAGCCAGTTAGGGTGCAGTGTAGCAATGATGAAACAAACAACATTCCTCTAGTTTTTAAATGCTTCCTTCCCCCCACTATCATGATCCCAGTTCAGATCCCAGCGAATCCAGGACAGATTATCCCTTCAGGACCAGTAGTGGGAGTGGCGATACCAGGAGAATGGGGGGAAGGTGGGTGAGAAAGGGGGAACTGGCAGAATATGGAGCTCCAGATTGAGCACCAAAGATATACTTTGTGACCAGAATGTGACACCCCATCCCACTCAACCAGGAGATACTCCTGGAGGTCAATGAACAGATCTTAAACTATTTGTATGTTTTTATATTGTTATTATTATTGTATTTTTGCATGTACGTCTACATGTTGGATATTGGGTTTTTTTGGTTGAATTTTTTCATTGCTTTCTTTTCTTTGCTTGCTTCATTATAGGATGCCCTTTTTTGGAGTATGCTATTTTCTCTACAGTTCTATCAGGATGGGTGGGATAGATAGGCGGTCTAGGGGTGGGAACAATGGGACTGATGGTACCAGGATGGATGTAGGGGTGTGTGTGCTGTGGGCTGATTCAGGGATGGGGGAAGTAGCATGTGGTTCAGGATCGGTGGCAGGGTGGGTGTGGATGGTCCGATAGGGATTGATTAAGACTAATGTAATAGAGAGACGATATTGAAACCCAAATGGAGGTTGAGTGTGATGGTGGGATGGGAGGAGGTATAGGGAAGTACAGAAAAGAACCAGGGAGTAAGGGGATTTATAGAGGTTAAATACAGGCAAATACATAGGTACATATATTCATATGATGAAGGGGAAATAGATCAATGTGCATATGCTTATAGGCTTAGAATTAGGACGGGCATTGGACCTCCATCAGGTACTTCCTCAGTGCAAGAACAGTTTGTTCTATTAAATTGGCATTCCATGATGTGCAACTCCCTGACATGACCACAGAAAACAGATGTGTGCATAAGCAAATGTGGTGAAAAAAGTTGATGTGCCCAGCTATCAAAATATGTAGTGTCTAGGGTCTCAAAGGCTTGAAAGTAAACAAGTGGCCATCCAGCTCAGAAGCAACAAAGACCACATGGAAGAAGTACACCAGCTTATAGGACCAAGAGATACCAAAGGGATAAATTATCAGGTTTCAAGAACTAATAATAATGGCATTATATGCTCACTTTCCTGATATGATCGCTGATGACAAATATGTGCATAAGCAAATGTGGTGAAGAAAGCTGTTGGTGCCTGGCTATCAAAAGATGTGCATCTGTGGTTTTAAAGACATGAAGGTGAATAAGTGGCCATCTAGTTAAGAAGCAAGCCCATATGGAAGAAGCACAATAGACTGTATGACCAAGAAGTGTCAAAGGGATCTGGTATCAAGCATCAAAGACCTAAAAATTATATCATTATGAATGAGGGGGAGTTCAGATTGGGGACCCAAAGCCCATCAATAAGTGAAGAGACATCCTCTTACAGAGGGGTTGTAGTGAGGAGATAAGCCAGTCTAGGTACAATGTAGTAGCAATGAAATATTCTCAAATGCTTTCTCCCACCGACTATCATTATCCCAATTCTGCCAGACAGATTTGGCTAGACCAGGGGATGCACATTGGAGTTGAAAACGTGGAAATTTAGGATAGATAGTCCCTTGAGACTAGTGGGGAGTGGTGACACTGGGAGGGTGGAGGGATGGTGGAGTAGAAATGGGGAACAAATTTCTTGGATCTGCATGTGACCTCCTCTTTGAGGTGCGGACATTGGGGGAGGGGGGTGAGTGAAGTGACACATTAGACAGTGTAAGGTATGAAGAGGTAATAACAATTTGTAGCTTATTGAAAGTTCATGGGGAAGGGAAAATATGGGGAGTTGGAATTAAAAAAATAAAGAACTAGAGGAAGGGGGAAGAGGAGCTTATGCTGGAGGGGTTCAAGTAGATAACGTAGATGAATGTGGCAACATGTGTACAAATATGCTTAATAAGAATGTTGTAAGAGCCCCCGATAAAATCTATATTAAAAAGAAAAAAAAAGGGGGGAACTGATTACAAGGCTCTTCACATAATCTCCTCCTTGGGGGACAGACAACAGGGAAGTGGGTGAAGGGAGATGTCAGACAGTGTAAGATATGACAAAATAATAATAACATAAATTATCAAGGGTTCATTAGGGGACAGGGTTTGGAAAGAAAGGGAAAAACTGAGGAGCTGATACCCAGGACTCAAGTAGAAAGCAATTATTTTTGAGAATGATGACGGCAAATGTATAAATGTGTTCGACACAATGTTTGTATGTATGTATTAGGATAAGAGTTGTACAAGTCCAACAAAATGATAAAAAAGAATTTTTAAAATGGAAATTAGCATAGCCATTTAGCTTCTCTAAGTATATTGATTCAAAAACTTTTAAAAAAAGGATTAAAAAATAGAAGCCTATAAGTAGTTCCAGATCTGTTTGTTGACCTTTATGAGTATTTCCCGGTTGTGTCTGATGGGGCGCCACACCCTATTTTTTGGTATTCTTCATGGACTTCATTGAGTTGCTCCCCTTGCTGCTCTGCTGCATGCCCTTAGTGTTTTATGCCCCTGTGTGGTGATATCAGGCCAGGCACAATTCCCTCACTGTGTCTCCAGTGTTGACCCTTGTAAGGATATGGGTCTGTGAGGGATGTCATGTTTTGTGGTGGGGTTGGTTTTATGGTCCTCTATGTGCACTGGCTGCTCTGAGCAGGGACATTATCCTCAGGGCTTAGGGCGGCAGGATGTGCTCCACTTTGTCTTCTCGCTTCATTTGTTCGAGCAGGTGTGTTTTGGTCAGTTATGTCCTCCCTGAGCTGTAGCTTAGTGCAGTCCTCTGAAGTGAATTCTTCTGGGAATGCCTCATTGTCTTTTAATTTCCTTTCCTTGGCCAGTCTAAATATATTAAATATATATCTTTTCTACTCTGAGCATCTATAATCATTTAAATTCTTTATTGTGGTAAATATCTATAATGCACATTTTGTCATTTGGGTTGCCTTTAAGTGTACAATTCTGTAGCATTAGCTAAATTCATAATGTTGTATAGTCATCCGTAATATCTTGTTCCAAAAACTTTTCATTATTCCAAGCAGAAACCCTGAACTCTTTGAGCAATAATTATCCATTTCAATGCCACTCCCACTCAGTCTCTGGTAACATTAAGTCTACTTTCTGTCTCTCTGAATTTTTCTTTTCTAGATAATGCATCATAATATTTGTTCTTTTGGGTCTACTTACTTCACTCAGCATAATGTCTCCAAAATTCACCCACATTGTAGCATGTTTCAGAACTTCATATGGATGGGTAAAATCCCTTTGTATGAATGTAGTGCATTTTGTGTCCATTAACTATATTTGTTTTCAGTGGGCATCAGAATTAGCTCATTTCTAACATTAGGCACGAGAATTAGTGATTATCTATCATTGGCAATCAGGCTGCTGATGGGAGGTGAGAATAAGTGTGTGTGTTACACATTGTTTAGCTGTGTGGACTGACAGATGGGTTTATATTTGGGGAGGGAAAAATGCAGGGGTAATAGGAATTACCTTGCCTTCCATTCCACTGACTCTTTGACAAGAGGAGGCCTAGAAAGTCATCCGAGTGATGTGCTCACTGAGTAGATGGAAAGATGAAGGCAAGAGGGAGCTAAGTGACATGCAAATGGACCACCACAGCAGCAAGCCACACTCATGGCAAAGGAAGAACTAGCGCAAGCTCTTTTTCTGTCTCTGAGAGACTGTAAGGTTGATTTCCTTTGCCTGGATTGGTTGCTGTAAAAACAAAAGGAAACAAAGTCAAATGCTTCTATCATAGACATTAAATAAAGAAGTTGGAAATGACTGGAAATTTATGAAATAAGGAGATAAAGTGTAGTAGTGATAAGGGATATTCAAATGTATATATGGATGAGTAGATGGCCGACCCCTCTCAATATTCAGGGCTTCATCTACTGCCCTTAGCTCTTCTGATGCAGGCTTGAAGGACTCTGAGCTAAAGGTTCTAGAGAGTGAATTCTCTTTGTCTTTTACCACGGTCTGGGCTGCTCTGGATATACGAGCACTCTGTCAGAGTTGAATTTGATGAATCTGTGGATTGCAGCTCTTTGGTGTATCCATCAAAACTCTGGGACTTGAACAAAGAAGACAATGGACATGATTTTGCAGAATATCTAAAAAAAAAAATTCATTTTGATGCCCACTGTCTTGAGATTTACTTTGTCTTCAGTATCGGAACTTGCTCATATATCATCACAAGTCCTCATGAAGTAGAGTCATAGGAGGAGTTGGGTGGTGGTGGCGGCAGTGGTCTGCTTCACTCTATGGAGATAATTTACTGTGGTTTTGCCTCTTCTAAATTGGGAAAGGACTGGTGGGAAACAGAGAGAAAGAGAGACAGAGGTGAGGACAGATATAATAAATGTGTTTGATTGGCATGTTTTTAAAAATTAAATTAAATACTAATGTTAGCTTCTGACATAGAGGTAGCATTTACATAATCAGAATATCAAATTAGTGGTTAACAATAATGTTCCTTTTTGTCTCTTAAAGCTGGAAGCAAGTTAACTAGACCTTTTATATTTTAATTCTCTACAGGGCAGTGTTTTAGTTTAGTGAGATAAACTAATGAGGTCAGTTGACCTGGTTTCTGCTTTTCCTTCTTTAAAAAGTAAAAGCTGGAGAAACAAGTTGGCTAACTCCACGTGTGTTTACTCTGGAAAACATCTTCGCTGAAGGGGTGAGAAGTTTAAGTTTTATTTTTACGCAGCTCTGTTTTTAGCTGCAGATGGACAGTGCTGGCTCATGGTGGAAGCCCCTTTGAAGGAAACATCTCTCATTGCATTTGTCCCTGGGGCATAACATGTGCCAAATGATCATTCCTAATCGCTTGGTTGGCTTTCTGGAAAGAGGAAACATCTTGCTAACTCATGGAGCTCTGTTATGTCAGAGAAAGTGTGTCATAGATCCTAGATAGTTTTCACCAGGGCATCATTAGAAGGACTGTTTCCAGCACGAGAATCTGCCAGCTCACCTGCTCCAGGCCTGTTTTTCAGCACATCTGATTACCCAACTGTGTACACTTGACTGCCATTTTGTCAAAGACACTTACGCAGTGGCATTTTCTAATGACGTCAATTCTTTTCCTGTCAAACCTAAAAGATGACAATGAGTCAGTGCTGCCTGGTCAACCTTAAGGATTCAATTGGAGACCCTGACTTAATGATTCTAACAGCGAGTTTAAAGGATTTCCTAAGAATAAGACTGACCATATAAAATAAAGTTGGAAATTTTAGTCAATCTTAAAGAGAAAGTAAATAGTGTAGTTGGAAGCACACTCTTTGATGCATATATTTTAAAATATGCTTCAAGTTAAATAAAGTTTATTAGACTTAAGGATATAGACATCTAATGAACTATCAATATATGAGTTTTATAATATACATTATATAAATGCATGTCTAATTGTATATAAAACAATGTAAAGATTATTTTTTGTGTGTGTGTGGCATCACTGCCCTCTGGTGGGAATAGGAGGCCCAGCCTTGCTCCTGGAGAGCTGCTGCTGGATTCGAACTGCCAACCCAGTAGGCCGCAGTCCTGAACACAACAACTATACCACTGGGGCTCAGCCTGTAAAGGTTATTATCATTTACATTATTAGCTTAATTTTGGAGGTAATTTTTTAATATTTTCTACTTAATGCATATCACACGAACAAATTTATTAAACTTAGTGTTTAGCAGGCACAAATCTCCTGGGAACTCGTTTATAATGCAAATTTCTGGGTTTGTCCTCAGAATTAATTAATTGTGAAGTGGGTCCCACTCAGGTGGCTTCTAAGTAAGCGTGCTAGGAGATTCCAGTGCTGGTGGAACTCATTTAGGCAAAATTTACTCTCCTTCTGCATAAAAGACCCAAATTTTTGGATATATATAATTCATGTAATATAAAATTCAATTGCTTATATATACTAAAAAGAGTTCTGCAATCATCACCATAATCAATTTTAGAATATTTCTTCATTCTTTTATCCATTAGCCACCTATTTTCCCCTAACCTCCTCTGCCATTGCCCCATAAATCTAGTTATTATCTCTATGGATTTATATATTCTGAATTCCATATAAAGAAATTCATACCAACCAACAAAATAAAACACAGAAAAACTGAACAACAAAGGATGCAGTAAATAAGAAAAACCAAAGCAAGTTAAAATGGGTTAAAATGAAAAACAAATAGTAAGATGTTAAATTTTAACCTAACTACATTTGTAAAAATCTACTTTCCAATGCATTTTTTTCTGAAAACAACACTGTTCAATGAACTGGTCAATGGACCAAGGGAATTCAATGGAGTTTTAATTCATGAGGAATCTCTGAAAATGGATTTTGGTCTTTCACTGTCATCTATAAACTTCTGCTCTGAATGAAAAAAAATCGTTTATTTAGGGCTCTTACAGCTCTTATCACAATCCATCCATCCATCCAATGTGTCAAGCACACCTGTACACTTGTTGCCATCATCATTCTCAAAATATTTGCTTTCTACTTGAGCCCTTGGTATGCGCTCATTTTTCCTCTCCCTCCCCGCTCCCTTCTTCTTCATGAACCCTTGGTAATTTGTAAATTGTTATTATTTTGTCATATCTTTGTAAACAAAGTTGACGTCTCCCTTCACCTGCTTTTCTGTTGTCTGTTCTCCAGGGAGGAGGTTATATGTAGATCCTTGTAATCAGTTTTCCCTTTCTATTCTATCCTCCCACTACTCTCCCTGTGTCGTCATTTTAACCACTGGTCCTGAAGGGATCATCTGTTCTGGATTCCCTATGTTTTCAGTTACTGTCTGTACCAGTGTACATACTCTGGCCTAGTTAGATTTGTAAAATAGAATGGGGATCATGATAGTGGGGGGGGGCATTAAAGAACTAAGGGAGAGTTGTATGCTTCATTGTTGCTACACTACCCTGGGTGCAGTCTCCTCCTTGCAATCCTTCTGTAAGGGGATGTCCAGTTGCCTACAGATGGGATTTGAGTCCCCAATCTAATTCACAATGATTCGATCTTTTGTTGTTTGATGCTCAATACTTTATCCTTTTGGTACCTCGTGATTACACAAGCTGGTGTGCTACTTCCATGTAGGCTTTGTTGCTTCTGAACTCTATAGTCGCTTGTCTATCTTCAAGTCTTTAAGACCCCAGATGATCTATCTTTTGATAGCCAAGCATTGTTAGCTTTCTTCACCACATTTGTTTATGCATTCACTTTGTGTTCAGCGATTGTGTCGGGAAGGTGAGCATCATGGAATGTCAGTTTAATAGAACAAAGTATTCTCGCATTGTGGTGGTACTTGAGTGGAGGTCCAATGTCCATCTAATACTAAACCTATAAATGTATGCACATAGATCTATCACTCCATCACTTATAAATATATTTGCATGTGTACGTGGCTGTGTTTAGACCTTTATAAATGCCCTTTGCCTTCGAGTTCTTTCCTCTCTTTCCTTTTATTTTACTCTTGGCCCACTATCATGCTCAGTCTTCATTTCAGTTTCAGTAATTTCTCTTGGTTACATTGCATTTGACCAGTCCCTACTGGACCTCTTACACTCTGCTCACCACTGATTTTGGATCACTTGTTGGTTCCCTGTCTGTGGGTTTGTTAACCTCACTTTCTTTCCCCCACCTCCCCCACTTCCATGTCCTGCTGCAAAGGTTGGTCCTGGTGTTTTCTCCTCCAGCCTATCTTATTTAGACAGATCCATGGAAATAATAGCATGCAGAAAAATAAGAGCAAAACAAAGCAACAAAAGAAAACAAAGCAACAGACAAAGAAAAAGTCCTGTAAATCATTCAAGGACTATTTGTTTACCTTTAGGGGTGTTTGCCAGTTGAGTCTGATGGGGTGCAACTCCCTGGTCCCAAGTCAATTTTTTGGTGCTCCCTTGGGACTTCCGTGCTCTGCATCCCTTGCTGTTCTGTTACATGCCTTTAGTGTTTTGCCTCAGTGTGGTGGGGTCAGATTAGGCATGATTCCCATACTGTGTCTCCAGTGTTGTCCCCTATAGGACTATGGGTCAGTGAGGGATGTCTTGTCTCCTAGTGGGGCTGACTCTATGGCCCTCTCTGTGCATTGGCTGCTCTGAGCAGGGATATCATCCTCAGAGCTTGGTGAGCCAGGATGTGCTTCCCTCCATCTTCCTCCCCCTTCATTTGTTCCCGTGTGCTCTGGTCAGACAAGTCCATTGACCTGAGCTGCAGCTTCAGTGCTATCTTCTAAAGAATTCTTCTGGTAGGAGGGTCAGTTGTCTATGTAGTTGGGAAAATAAGGCCTTTATTATGTTGAGAAAATATGGCCTTCTTTATATCCCTTCTTTTTTGAGTGTTTTTTTTAATATCAAGAATGGTTTTTTTTTCCCTCCAAATGTCTTTTCTGCATCTATTTTTTGCTTTTTTTTTTTTTTTGTGGGCATCACTGCCTCTGGTGGTCCTGGGCGCTACCCAGCCGCCACTGGATTTGAACTGCCAAGCCTGCGGGCTGCAGCTCCGCACTCAACCACTTACGCCACTGGGGCTCAGCCCTATTTTTTGCTTTATGTGGTTGTCTTGATAGTTTTTCTACTGTTGTTTCATCCTTGTATATCTAGCATGAATCTCACTTGAGACTAATGTATTACACATCGGGCTTCCAAATGGACGGTCAGCAGTTAGACTACACTAACCCATTCTGTGAGAGAAAGATGAGATTTTATACTCCCATAATAGCTAAAGACTCAGAAACTCACAGGAGTTCTTCTACCCTGACATATAGGGTTTCTCTGAGTTAGAATTGACTTGACAGTAGCACATTTTCTGTTTGTGTACTGATCAAGACTTTGTTGAGAAGCAAAATTGTTTTGCATCTATAGTCATAAGAGTTACTGATTTGTAGTTTTCTACCCTTGTGATGTCTTTGATTTTGGTATTAGGGTCATGCGGACTTTATACAATGCATTTGAAGTTTGCTGGTTTCTTCTACATACTGTCATCGCCTGTGTAGGCTTGGTGGCAGCGCTTCTCTTCATACTTGTTGAAACTCCCCCGTGCCGTCATCTGGTTCTGAAGTTTTCTTGAAGTGTTTTGATGATTTGATCTATTTCTTCTTTTGTTATATGTCTGTTGAGGCTGTCTATCTGTGCTAACTTGGGTAGATAGTGTTTTTCTAGATATTTGTCCCTTCTAGTTTTTAAACTCACCAGCACAGTCTTTCATAATACGTTACAATTTTTTACAAATTTCATTTGATTCTTTTGAAGTTTCACCTTTTCCACTTCTAAGCCTAGATGTTTGCATCTTCTCTTTCTTTCCCTTTGTTAATTTTGCCAGTGCTTTGTTTAATTTTGTTAAACTTTTCAAAGATCCAGCATCTTGCCATGTTGATTTTTTCCAGTTTTTCAAATTTCCAATTAATTTATTTCTGCTCTCACCATTATGATTTATTTTCTGCTGTTGTTCTTGTTCTAGTTTTTGAAGATGCTATGTTTCCTCTACCTCTGCTTATACACACACATTTTTTCATTTGGTATTGATTACTATAAATTGCTCTCTATTGACTGCTTTTGTTGTGCTGCTAAGGTTGTGGTGTGCTGTGCTTTTGTTCTCATTTCTTTCAGAGAATTTGTTTGATTTCATCCCATTTTTTATCTACTTCCCAGTCATTTTTAAGTACTATATCATATAGTTTCCAAACATTTGATTTTTTTTGCCCTTGTTCTTTCTTTTGTTGATTTCTGGTCTTGTAGCAGAAAATGTCCTGAGAAAATGTGTGTAGGCTTCCAATTTTAAAAATTGCTTGAAGTTTGTTTTGTTGTCTAACATGAGGTGTACTCCAGAAAATATTTCATTTGCACTGGAGAAGAATGTGTACTATGCTGTTGTTGGTTGGAGGACTCTATATATCCAGGAAGTCTAGTTGGTTGGTTGTGTTGTTCAGTTCTTCTCTGTCTTTATTGAGTTCCTTTCCTGATGGCATCTTTCTCTGAAAGTGGTGTATTAAAGTCTCTGATTATCATTGCTGTGCTTTATCTCTCTCTTTTCAAATTTGTGAGAATACATAAATGTGTTTTGAGGGTCTTTCATGGGGGAGAATTTTTTTTCATTTGTGTCTTATGATGTGCCTTTTGTAGGCAGCATATTGATGGATCTTGCTCTCCAATCCAGTCTGCTACTGTCTGTTTTTAACTGATGCATTTAATCCATGGACATTCAATGTGCACTTATTGATAAGTGCAGATTTGTTGATGTCTTTTTTACTGTGTGTTTTATGGCTTTGTGACTTTATTGGTTTCTTTGTTCTTATATTTCTGTGTTATTTTGAGGATTGTTTTGCTTGTATAGTAACATGATGTGGGCTATTCTTTTTTTTGTAGACAGTCTTTATTATGTTGAGGAATTTTTTTTCTGTTTCTATTTTATTGATAATTTTTTATCAGGAATGGGTATTGAATATTGTCAGATGCATTTTCTGCACCTATTAATATAATCATATGGTTTTTATTCTTTGTTTTGTTTATGTGGTTAGTTACATTGACAGTTTTTCTAATATTTACCTTGGAGTTTACTGGAAAGCATGAATGGGGATTTTGGTCAGTAATTTTCTATCTTTGTAGGATGTCTCCTTGTTTTGGCATAAGAGTTAAACTTGCTTCATTGTGGCAGTCATGTGCTTATGCTAATTTTATAGCCTGTTAATCTGGAGATAGTCATTGAATAGCCAATGAGGCCTCTATGTGGGCATGGCTTTCTCCTGAGACTTCTCGGAAATCTTGCAATATTTCCCTCTTGAAGGTCAGAAGCTATCTTTTCCAGTGGTTGGGAGTTAGTCTCAGAGACAATGAATCACGGACAAGACAAGATGGCTGCATCTGAGAAGCTGGAGGAGCTGGTGGAGAGACCACACGACTTTGCCTTGATGGAGCCAGATCTCTGAAACTGGGGCGACCACATGGAGACCTCTGCCAGCAATGAGCTGTTTCTGCTGTTGATGGACCCTGAGCCCTGGAAGCGAGGAGCCATGTGGAGACCCCTGCCAGCGCCGGGATTCTGCACCCACTGACTTGTGACTTTGTGAGTCGGAAGGAGACTTTATAGATTTATTTTGGGTATATGGGTTAATATTGGACTTATGACTTTGAACTGGACTGGGCTCAATGTCCTGTTCCTCTTGTATATAAACCTTTTCTGTATATCTATATGCGTGTCTATGAAATTTGTTCCTCTAGCTTACCTGGACTAACACATTCATAGAATGAGTTTGAGCGCTTCTTGCTCCTTTCTAAATTCTGGACTAATCTGTAGAATTGGTGGCAGCTCTTCACTGAGCATTTCATAGAATTCCTCACTGAAGTCTTGGGCTTTTCGTGGTTGGAAGTAATCTGACCTTCTATATTTCTTCTTTTGTTATGGGCCTGTTGTGGTTATCCATATCAGTCTGTTAATTTGGGTAGATTGTGCTTTTCTAGATATTTGCCAATTTACTCTAGGTCAAAAAACTCTTTGTAATTGCAGCAACTTGCACTGATTTTTATTTATTGTAACTTGTATACTATGTATGCTCTGGCTAACCATTTTGTTTTCCATTATGTGCTTTCATTGAATATTTTTGTATTATTTATGGTGCCAGACACAATGGTGAAGCTATGACCATATCTCTTAAAATTTTTGAATATCTTGGTTTCATTATAGAACTCGATGAATTTGCTTTTAGGGAAGTATGTTTTTAATTCTAATTTTGAGAGTAAGGGAACATTATAAAATACTATGATAATAGAGAAAAGGGAAAAAAAATCACACCGAGATTTCTACAATCTTATTATAATTTTGGGTCTTTTTGGGTGTTGACTCTGTCTTGAAACTAGTTAAGATTCTGGGAATCCTGTTAAAAGATTTTATCAATGTGCATGTAGAGCTCACTGCCATGGAGTCTATTCTGGTTCATATAATTTTTTTTCAGCAAATGCATATCACAGTTTGTACTATACAGATTGAGTAATGTAGTGAAAGGATTTATGCCTGATATACACATTCCTGATTGTGAATCATTCCATATCCCACCATTTTTTCTGAATTACTGACTTTTGTTTATGTGAAGTTTCCACATGAAAACAATAAAGTGTTCTGGGCAAAGTGTAAAGTTAGCAATCTAAACCTACCAGCTTTTCTGAGGGAAAAACTTGACATTGTCTTTTCCCATAAAATTTACATCTCCAAAATCTTATATAAAGTCCTGGAAAATCTATATGAGACCTTAAGTGTTCTATATGGAATCAAACCCAATGTGGGCCCTTGGAAATCCAATAGGCCCCCTACTGAAATTACAGCAGTGGATTTCTGTTTGTTTTGTTGTGGTAGAACAAAGAAACTCGCACTCTGACAATCTAGCAAAACTAAACCTGACGTCTTTGTGTTGATTCCAACCCCTGGTAACCGCAGGTGTTTCAGAGTAGAGTTGTGCTGCCTAGGATGTCCGGTGATTGATTTTTCAGAATTAGATTGACTGTTCTTTCTTTAGAGGCACTTCTGGTGGACGCGAACTGCTTCTGTGAGGACAGGGTAGAACTGCTTCCGTGAGTTTCTGAGACAGTAACTCTTTTTTGTTGTTGTTGTTATTGTTTGAAGTGAACTTGTTTATCACAAGACTCCAAGACCACTGTGTAAGTTTGAGAGCTAAGAAAACTGGAGGGAGACAGTAACCTTCCTTCCTTCAGTGACTTCTGGTTTCAAATGGCTAACCTTGCAGATGATAGTCCAATGCATAACCATTATAACACCAGGGATCCTACTCCACTTATATCACCTCTAATCCTCAGACCCACAACTTTTCTGTATGTCTTTCCTGTTGTGGTAGCTTATATGTTTGTTGCTGTGAAGTTGTAAACTGTGTGACCAGTATTTTGAATATCAACAGGATCATCCCGGGTAAACAGATTCCAGAGTAGGTAAAAACTGAAAAAGGAACTTCATATTATGTGGGTGCTATAGCAAAATGTGGCAAAAATGCAGATGATACCCAGCCATCAGATAAAATAGCATCTGAGGACTTAAAGATTTGTTTCAAGCAAGCAGCCATCTAAGTGAGATGTCAACTAAGACCACGTGGAAGGAGCACACCATCATCAGTTAAAGATTAGAATCCATATAGTCCAAAATTGAAGGAAAGATCAGTATGAGAGTCTAAAATTTGAAATTCCGGTGTAGAATGTGATGGATGACAGTGGGAGTCCAACATTTATTAATGGCATTACATAGGAAATAAGGGATGGTATATCCCTCAATTTTAGGTATTATACCATCCTCAATTTTTGGTATATGAAATACAAGATTGATGCACCTATAGGGACAGCAAGTAGAATAAGGGGTTCAGAGGGAGGGGTTTACAGTAGTGGTGGTGGGGAATGAAAAGGAGACGATATCAAGGAGTCCATGTAGAAAGAGATTGTTTGGAAATGGATTGTGGTAGCAATTGTACAATTCTATTTGACGTGATTGAAATATGGTATGCTATGATATATGTACTAAAGTCTAACTAATTTTTAAAAAGAAGAAGAAAACAGGACTTCTGAGGGATGACCCACTGAAAATCTTATGAATAGTACTATAAAAATTTCAGATATAGTATCACAGGATGAGCTACTTAGACTGGAAGACACTCAAAATATGACTGGAGAAGTGCTGCGTCCTCAATGGGGAGTGATCCTTAGAGGCAGGTAGGATAGGATATTTAGAACTTAATTTGCTCATGGGAAAGGACTCAGAATTAGAAGAAACAGCTAAACACATCCATTATCAATGAGCACATGTAATGTGCAAAGTGTAAATTAGGAAAACTAAAAATCTTTAAAAATGGATCACATAAAGATCAATATTATTAGCATTAGTAACTTGATATAAGACATTTTAAATCAGACAGCCATATGATTTACTGTGCTGGAATGATGACTCCATAGAAATGACTTTAATTTCGTGTTAAAAAAGAATATGTAAGGCTGAGCCCCGGTGGCATAAGTGGTTGAGTGTGGGACTGTGGTTCACAGGCTTAGAGGTTCAAATTCAGCGGCGGCTCTCCAGGAGTACGGCTGGGTAGCTCCCATGACCATGAGAGGGCAGTGATGCCACCCCCCCCCAAAAAAAAGAATATTTAAAAATCTATAGCAACATGCTATGATAGAATTATATATGTATATATAGGCATATATATGTCTTTAGGGAACCCAATTAACCCAAATATGATGCAAATTTACACATCAACCACTAAGGCTAATGATGATAAAATTGAGGTATTTTATCAAATTTTTCTAGTATGTAATTTATTACACTTGCAATAAAGATACACTGATAATTATTGGCGATTGGAATGCAAAAAGTTGGAAACAAGGAGAAAGGGACAATAATTGGAAGATATGATCTTGATGATAGGTGAAATGTTGGCGATCATATAATAGAATTTTGCAAGACCAATAACTTCATTGTAAATATCTATTTTCAGCAACATAAATGAAGACTTTATAAGTGGACTCTTCCAGATGAAATACACAAAAATTAAATTGCCTACTTCCATGGGAAGAGACAATGGAGAAGCTCAATACTATAAACCAAAACAAGGACAGGGGCAGACTGGTGAATAGACCATAAATTACTCACATATAGGTTTAGGTTGAAGCTGGAAAAAATGAAAACAAGTCCACAGAAGTCAACATATAAATCTGAGTATATCCCACTTGAATTTAGAGGACATCTCAAGAGCAGATTTGATACGTTGATCACTAATGACAGATGACTTAATGAGCTGGATGACATTAAGAACATAATGTATGAAGAAAGCAGTCATCAAGAAGACAGGAAAGGAAGAAAAGACTAAAGTAGATGTCAGAAGAGACCCTGAAACTTACTCTTGAACATACAGTAGCTAAAGCAAATGGAAGATCTGAATAAAAAACCCCAAAGGATTACTGAAGAAGACAAAAGTAGTTAGATATTGTGTTAACTAAGCAATCTTGATTAGGGTTAGAGTTCAACCTGTCAACCATGTGGCAACCTAACGATGCTCTCTTGAGGGTCTGCCCTTTTTACAAGGGAGAAACTGGGAATTTCCCTCTTTGTCCCTTTGCTATGCTGCTTGCTGGGACTCTGTCCTTGCCTCCAGGGACTCTGTTTCCTGCAACCAACGCTGAGAACTGTTGGTGCCCTGGCATGTTAACACTGACCTTGGATCCATGTGACACTGCACCGAGCGGCTGAGTCTCCCTGCTTCACATTTCAGCATAATTGGCCTATAGCTGTGTGAGTCTGGAGAGGGTCCTGGCTAGTACTGAATCTATGGATTTCAATTGGACTGAGCTGGGGTGCCTTCTTGATGTAAACTTGCTTTGATGGTTAGGGATTATGTCAACTAGATACTTTTAGGTGGAGCTCAACCTATCCATTGTGTTTCAGTTTGATGGCACCTCTTTTG
>PVJH01037735.1:0-17715 GCA_004026705.1 Nesogale talazaci | reverse complement strand
AGGAGCTCCCTGAGAGGCCGTGCATTGGGGGACACGGCGGCACATTCAGTTCTAGGCACACAGAACACAGGAAGCGAGGCTGGAACTCCTCTCCAAGAACGGAGGGGGCCCGTGCCCAGGGTCCCCACCCCCACCCCCTGGAAGGCACAGTGGCAAGGAAGGTTTAACAGAGTGGCTGGGTGTCAGGGGTCGACAAAGGACACCATGATGTAGCGAGTGCCCCGGGTAGTGGGCAGGCCCTCGTGGTAGTGGGTGAGGCGGCCGGGGTGCAGGAGCCCCCAGCCTTTCCGAGGGGAAGCCACCACGCAGTCGTAGCGCAGGAAGCGGCAGCCACCTCCCTGTGGGGAGAAGGGGACAGAGAGGGAAGCAGGTAAGCGGGCTCGGGGCGCAGGAAGAGGCTGCGGGGGCACTGGGCACGGGGAGGGGAGGGGATGAGAGGCAGACCAGGGGGACAAGGGGAAGGGAGAAACAGGAGACCCCGGAGGGACCCAGGCGTTGAGACCCACCACCCGGAAGCCCCCGGAGATGCCAGGGCAGGCCCACAGGTGCGGAGGGCAGCAGTGGGCTGTGGGGAGGGGGCTGACCTCATAATCCAGGTCCTTGTGGTTGAGGGCGACATTAATGGTAAAGGTGGAGGAGTCGTGGTGGGGCCGCAGGGAGGGCTGCTCGTCTGGCCGGTAGCGAACCACGAAGTTCATCACTGCCCGCGTCTGGGGGGAACAGGAGAAACACCTCACGATTGGAAAAGCCAAGGACCCTGGACGGAGGTGCCCAGGCAAGTGCATGACAGAGGTCTCAGGGCTGACCCCAGTCTGAGCTGAGCCCCGGGGCTGCAGCCTCTCCCTCCTAGGGCCTGGTCGCTCCAGGATGGACACAGGTTCTGGGTCGGGGCTTCCAGACCCTGGTGTGGGCTGGGGGAGGGTGGAGGGAGCAGGCCATAGCAGGGATGGTTGCCCACCTTGGTGTGGTAGCCAGGGAACAGGGTCTCCGTCATGGGCCCCACGTAGGTCCTCAGAAGCTGCAGCCACTGGTCCTCGTAGCCCACCTGTTTCATGTGGATATCCACCGTGGGCACGTTCTCGTAGCCTCCAGCCAGCCTGGAGTCCTGTGGGCAGTGGGCAAGGAGCCGCCCTCAGCTTCTGTAGGCACACCCCTTACTGAAGCAGTGCTGATCTTCTCCCCGCTCTTGTCCTCTGGTCTTCCACCTCATGTTCAGGAGCAGTCTTACGATACCAAGGGGTCATGTCTGTGCAGTCCTCCAGCCCAGGCACAGGGGCCCCTGTGGCTCTTGCAGCATTTGGGGGGTGTCCTAGTCATCTTGTCCACCCAGATGGTGAACCCCAGAAGGGTGACACAGCTCATTGTCGTAACTCTATGGTTTTGTTCCATGGGTAGCGTCTAAGTCACACCTGATAGCTGTGTCGGAGGAATGGGTGGATGGGTGCATGGATAAGTGGATAAGTGGATGGGTGGGTGCATGGAAGGATGGATGGATGGACTGGTGATCAGATAAATACATGAGTAAGGGCTGAGCCCCGTGGCGTAAGTGGTTGAGTGCGGAACTGCAGCCCATGGGCTTGGCACTGCTTTCAGGAGCAGCACTGGGTAGCGCCCACGACCCCCAGAGCCAGTGATGCCCACAAAAAAAAAAATAGATGAGTAAATAGATGGTGAGTGGATGGAAGGATGAATGGACAGAGAGTAGATGGGTGGAGGAATGGATGGGTGAGTGGATGGAAGGATGATTGGGTGTTTAGAAGGATGGATGGACAGAGAGTAAAGGGATACAGGAATAGATGGGTGAGTGGTTGGAAGGATGGATGGATGGACAGAGTAAATGGATGAAGGAATAAATAGGTAGATGAGTGGATGGATGGATGATTGGGTGAGTGGATGGATGGATGATGGGGGAGATGGGTGGATGGATAGATGAGTGGATGGAAGGATGTTTGGGTGGGTAGATGGATGGATGAATACATGCATGGGTGAGTGAATGGAAGGATGGATGGATGATTGATTGGTTGGATGGACAGAGAGTAGAGGGATGGAGGAATAAATGGATGGGTGAGTGGACAGAAGAATGGATGGATGATTGGGTGGAGAGATGGATGAATGGATAAATGGCTGGGTGAATGGATAAATGGCAAGGAGTCTCTCCCCCTGGCCCTATTCCTCCCTCAGTAGCTCCCTCCTCCTGAGAATTCTCCTTCTCTCACCTCATGCCGGCCTCCTGACCACTGGCCAAAGTGCTCCATTTCCTCCACCAGCTCGTCACACATTTGGTCTGACAGCAGCGGGAACCAGTACACGTCTGGGCAGGGCTGAGACCAGGGCAAGGGGACAGGCAAGCGTGTGAGGTGGGGCATTGTGGGCAGGAGAAAAGGCAGCTGGAAGTTGGGGAGATGTGGGGTGAGCTGTGAAACAAGCCCTGCCCAGGGCTGGGGGAGAGAAGGAGGTAGTGGGGAAGGCTGGTATGGAGGAAGAGGGAGTGGGGTGAAATTGAGAAGGTTCTGGCAAAGCGCATGTGGGCAGAGAAGTGGATCCTAGAGCCCCCGGTTCTGGGACAGTGGTTTTCAAACTTCTGAACATGCCCCTTATTAAAAGAGGGATTCTACCCAGCACATCAATATGTCCCCACATGAGAGAGAGGCTGCTGTGGACGATGTGGAGGAAGGGGTGGGGTGGGGGCTGAAGACGTATCTTCCCAGCCCCTGTCTTCATCTCCCCGGAGCAAGAGCCCAGAGCCCCTTCTGCGACATCCAGGGGAAGCCAGTGTGAAAACCACTGCTCCGACGTAGCTGCAAGAGGTCCTGGCCTGAACACGGGGGTGCCAGGGTTCCTGTGGGGGCCTCACCTGCTCCACCATCCCTTCTCCTTCGAGAGCCCGGCTGTAGTTCTCATGAATGTACTGCTCCTTCCAGTCCTGGGAGGGTTTGGGGGCGTCAGGAGATTGGTCCCTCTGACCTGTGACCTCTGCCGCACGCCTCAGAAGCCCAGATCCCACCCTGGCCTGTGGATCTTCTGATCCCGGGCCCACCCACCTGGGGGTTGTCAAAGATCTGCCAGAGGTCAGGGTGCAGGTGGTCAGTGTCGTACCGGGACGTGGCCAGCAGCCGACCAAATTCCTGCCGATTGCTGAGGTGGAGGAAGATGCCCTGCAGGGGGTCGGCGGAGAAGGGCCGGGGGACCCTGAGTAGAGGGGCTGCCTCTGGCCGTGTGGCCCTGGCTCCCTCAGGTCCCCGCTGGCCAGCTGGCTCACCTTGCTCCGCAGGCTCTTACAGAAGGCCATGTCTGGGTCCGTGTCGCTGCTGGAGAACACCTCCCTCTGGGGCAGCTCGGTCCTCAGCGTCTCCCCCCGGATCACGTAGGCCTGGGATATGTAGGGCACATTCCACACGCCCCTGGAAGGGGCCCACACGAGGGTCAGCTAGGTCGGTGGACACCTGCCCCCCCCCCCCAATAGGCTTCCTCTTGGGAGCCCCTTGCCTCAGGGCACCCTTGTGAGGCCCCCCTGCTATCAAGCCCTGCATGGCAGACTGGTGGCCACAGCCGGATCCTGGTGAACCAGGGGGCAGGGGCCAGGCGCGGGGGTGGAGGACTCACACTCGCTTCCGCTGCACCAGCTCCACGTAGTCCTCGGAGCGAGCGTAGTACTCGTCGGGGCTCAGCGCACCCCAGAAGTTGGACCACAGCTTCCCGTGCCGGGACAGCATGGGTGCTATCACCTTCCTGTGGGCGGGGCAGAGGTGAGGGCTCCGAGGAGGGCATGCCTTGGGCCAGGGAGGGAGTTGGGGGGTCCCTGAGGGCTATCGAGGGGGCCCCTGGCTGAGCCGGGCGGGTGACCTGTTCTCCTGGATGAGAATACGCAGGGTCTGCTGGTTGGTGACCACGGTGTCGGCGTCCAGGCTGAAGTAGTAGTCACAGTCGGGGTCCTGCCGACAACTGTCCCTGCGGGTAACAGAGCCACAGGGGATCTCAACAGCAGGGGTGGGGGGCCCAGGAGTGGGAGAGGAGGGACGTGGGCGGAAGCTCCCCAAGAAGAGAGGGGGCTGGGAGGTTGGAGGAGGCAAAGGGGAACCGCTGTGCTTCCATCTTGGGCTGGCCGGCGGCCTGCTGGGAACACCAGCACCAGGGGGCAGGATGGCTGGGCTGGGAGGGCTGGACCCCCACCCACTCACATGGCCATGTCTCTGGCTTCGCCCGGGGTCAGGGCCTCCTCCGGCCCCACCAGCTTCCCGGCTGCGAAATGGTCCTGGAGCCGAGGCCAAAAGTCTGCGATGTGAGGCTCATGGTACACTTCCTGCAGGAGGGATGGGGCGGAGGGTGGGGGGCAGTGAACAAACAGAAAATCCTAAGAAAGGGGGCTAGTGGGGCAGGTGTCCGCTCAGGGTCGGGAACTGCCCCTTGGGCGGCCCCCAGGGCAGAGTCTCACGCTATTGTGCAGGAACAAGGTGACCCTGTCCGGGGGATAGTCCAGGAGCAGCAGCCGCTGCAGGAAGCGGGGCAGGAACGGGGTGGGCTGTTCCACAAACACGGCGAGAAGCACCCGGGGGGGAGGCTGGAAAACAGGCCATGTTGGGGGGAGGTAGGGCAGGGGGAGGCTCAGGCCAGCCACTGCCCACTTGCCCTGGACTTCCACCCCCACCCCACTGCTGCCCAGCAGGCTCTCCTGCCTCCTGCTTACCTGTCCCTCTGGCAGTGCCCTTTCCTGGTCGCAGAAGCCACAGCCTCCCTCTGGGGTCCAGCCATTGGGAACATAGTTTCCCAGGTAATTCAGGTGAAGCTGTCAGGAGAGACGGTGAGGAGGTGGAGTCCGGGGTACAGTGGGACAGGGAGAAGGGGAGGGGCAGCACTGCAAACCTCTCAGCATCTTTGCTGGGGGCCGGGGCGGGGCCGGGTAGGGACAGGGTCTCTGGGGGTATGTCATTGGGGGGCACCTTGGTGGGGCCATTGCCGTGGATGACTACAGGGAGGGTGTCGTAGGCCACGTTGCGGATACGGACCCGGTTCCGGTCGAATTTTAAAACCACTTCATCTGGGGAAAGAGGACCAGGCATCACACCCACTTCTTCTCCAGCTTCTCCCCGTCTCTGTCCACGGCAGGGTGGGGAGCTGGGGCCAGGGAGTTCCTGGCACCTGCTCCAAGGTGGGGTAGGGATGGGCCACCTCCCGGCTCCCAGGGACCTGACCAGACTTTCGCCACATTGGAGAACTCCCCACAGCCTCCCCCTGGGACCTAGAACAAGGTCCGAGTCTGCGCTTCATCTGGAAAAGGAGGTAACAGCATGAGTGGGCGGACACTGTGAGCTCTGACAGCAGCTGCTTCTGCTTTCCTCAGAGGACAGGTCCTTTCCTCCATCAGAGGCACTGCCCCCTCCCCCTTGAGGGGCATGTCCATATCCACCCTAGTTCCAGTCAGAAACCCCAAACCACCCCGACCTTGATTCCAACTCTGTGGCCCTGTGGGTCAGAACTGCTCTGGAAGGCTGTGGCGTTTGTGGCCCTTGACAGCAGAAGCAGCAGCAGACTGGTGGATTGGAACCTCCAGCCTTAGGATTTGCTTCATTTACCCGCTATGCCACTGGGGGCCCAAGACATCAAATACAGCCCCCACCTCCAAAAAAACCCCCCCAAAAAACCCAAACAAAACACAGCAGAGGCTGAGCCTTGGTGGCGTTGTGCGGGACTGTGACCCACAGGGTTGATGGTTCAAATCCAGCAGCAGCTGTCCAGGAGCAAGGCTGGGTTTCCTACTCTCACCAGGGCAGTGATGCCACACACACCCACACCGTCCCCCCCCCCCAACAAAAAACAAAACACAGCAGAGTCCTAAGTCAGTGCCTGGTCCGTAGCCCTGCTTGCCACTTCTCACCTAACGCCCCATTGAGGTTCTGGAAGATCCGCGATTTGTGGTCCAGGTTAAGGCTGAGTTTTTCCTGGGCAGGATGAGATGGGGTGGCTTCATGAAAAGGTCACACGGCCGAACCACCACTCCCCACTCGTGGCTCTTGGCCCGGGTTCCTCAGATCCCCACATGCTCCGCCCACCCCACCGCACTGCACCCCAAACCTGCACCAGTGTGCCCCCCAGCCCCCTACCCTCAGGCCCGGGTCCAGGTAGAGCTGCGTGTAGAAGAGCTGGTCATCACTGTCATCCTTGTACTTCCACTGCCGCACAAGGTGGTGGATGGTGGGGGCGAAGCCAATGAATCCTGGAAGGTGGGGAGGCGCTGACCCCAGCGTCCCCCGTCCTCACTCCCCCTCCAGCTCGCTGACCGGGGACACCCGGGGCCCGCCCCCTTGGGCACTCTGCCACTCACCACCGGAGTTGAGGAAGCGCTTGCCCGTGCCCACCTCAGGGTACTGCTCCGCCAGCCCCCACTCGGGCCAGCAGAAGGCCTCGGCGGAGAAGAGCAGGCGGCTGCCACTATGCAAAAACTTCTTCAGTAGCTCCGTGGGGCTTCCCGCCAGAATCACGTCGTAGCTGGGGCCAGGCAGGGGAAGACGGTCAGGGGCGGGGGGCCTAAGGCTCCCGATAGCCTCGCCACTCCCCACCTCATCACCGACCCCGCACCCAGCCCCACTACCTGTCCACAAACATGATGATCAGGTCCTCCTGGTCGGCGTATTTCTCCATTTCTTTCTTCAGCCACCTGACCTTCTGTCCCCCACCGACGGTTCGAGCCACATCGCCGCCCTGCCACTGTTCGCCCAGGCCCAGGGTCTGGGGAGGAGACCCGTGATGACGTCAGGGAGGCTCAGCTGGCCAGGTGGGTCCTCTCGACCAGGCTCCCGTGGGGACCCGGGCATCCAGCTCCGCCCCTCCCCGCGGACGGGGCCCAGGCCTGTCCCTCTCCTCACCCGCACGGTGTAGTTGAAGAAGTTAGCCGAGCGCAGGAAGCGCCGGTAGCCCTCCGTCTCCGCGGTGGCCACGGTGAGCAGCAGCAGCTTATCTGCCACGCGCAGAACTGGCACTCAGGACCCGCCAGGGCAGCGTCCGCCGTGCCGGCGACCCCCTCCCACTCTATGCCCCGAATACCACCTCCCCACCCCCCACCCCTCTCTTCTTTCCCGTTCCCTGGAAACTTTCCCCAGCCAGGGAGAGCCCGCCTCTCCCCCTCACCCCCCCAGCCCCCCCACCCGCCCGGGAGTGGGGCAGCAGCGAACCCCAGGGACCCAGCCACTTCCAGCTGGAAGGCTGGACTCAGGAGCAGGGTGGGAGGGAATAAGGGGGTCCCCAGGGCGGGGAAGGGCCGCCCCCGACTCCCAGGCTGGCAGGCAGGTCAGCCAGACGCCCCTCGCGCTCCCTGGGCTCCCACCTGGGTTGACCCGGTCACCGCCCCGGGGACGCTCGGAGGCCGAGGTCGCTAGAGACGGCGGCGGCAGCAGCAGCAGCAGCAGCAGCCGTAGGAGGCAGGGCCGCGGGCCCGAGGAGTCCATGGAGCCGGACAGACAGGGCGCCTGGATCCCTGCGCCTCGAGGGGGCTCCGGGGAGCGCCGGGTGGCCCCCAGACAGGGAGGAGCCGCGCTGGGGCTCCGCCTAGGAAAAAAGGCGTAGCCGGAGGCGCCCAAAGCTCCCGGCGCGGCGGGACAGGGGAGGATTGTCCCAGGCTGGGGCGCGCGCGCGCGCGCGCGAGGCCGCGGCGGGAGCGAGCAGAGGGGCCCCCGGGCGCGGGGCGCAGAGTCACGGGCTTGGTGGGGGTCTGTGGGGCTCCCCACGGCTGGCCAGATGGAAGTGCTCAGCGCCGGGAAGGGAAGTGGCCACCCGGGGTGAGGGTCGGGTGTGTGTGTGTGTGTGTGTGTGTGGAAGGGGCCCAGCCCGGGCGGAAGACGGGGATAGCGGAGCGGGGCGGGGCGTGCAGGACGGGCCTGGCGGCGAGGCAGGAGGAGGGGTTTCTGCGGGGGCTGAGGTTTCGTCAGAGGGTCCCTGGGACCTCTCGGGTTTTCCACTCAGACCGCCCACTCTTTTGGGGACGTCTGGCCCCGGACCGCCCCCGCGCGGGGAGGGGCTCCAGGAATTGCGCTCGCGGTGAGGGCATCATCCGAAGGCCCGGGAAACTGACGTCCCACCCAGGACCACCAACCCCACCTCCTTTAAGAGGCTCCACGCCAGGGCTTCCGCAATCGATAAAGCGGCTTCCAAAAGATCCCTTCGCTTTTCATTCCATTTTCCCACCAGCTGTTTGAAGCCCCCACCCCCACCCCCCTGCACACCAGAGCCCCCGTGGTAGGGTTGTCGCGCTCCGATCTACGTGGTGGGCAGTTCAAAACCACCAGCGGCTCCACGGGAGAAAGACTGAACTTTCCACTCCAGTTCCGATCTCGGGAACCCACGCGGGGTTACCATGAGTCAGCTTCGGTTCGCTGGCAGTGAGTTTTGCACACAAGCCAACTACGGCCGGAAGTAACGTTGCCCCTAGGAAATGGGGAAAGCTTCCCTGTCTCCAAGGGAACGCTCCGTACCGAAGCGATTCTGGCGCCGGCGGCGGAAGTGAAGCTGCCCCGACCGAGGCCTTCTGCCGAGTGCGCGTGCGCAGGAGGCCCTTCCGGCAGCGACTTTGTGAAAATGGTGGAGAAAAAGACTTCGGGTAGGTGAGCTCCCCGATCGCTTCCCCCAACCCCCCGCCCCTTTCTCCTCCCACGTCACAATATGAATTAGGGTTTTTTTTTTAATCACTCAGTTATTCATTCCCAGCCCCATCCAGGATCTTGGGTTCTCGACTCGGAGCAGTCCGTCCGTTCCGTTTGGTTGAGAGCCGCCCCGAGCCGCGCGCTGGAAGGGGACGGGAATCCATAGCACCCAAGAACCGTTGAGGAGGGAGGCCGAGGGGGCCCAGTATCTGGGTGCGTGGGGGACCCCCGCCCAGCTGCTGCACAGGGCGGCGGGGAAGGAAACCGTTCAATGAGTCCCATCTTTCGCCTCCCACTTTATTATTATTTTTTTTTTTAGCGAAGATGTGTGATGACACCCGTCAGGTTTCCATTCCATGACTTGAACACAAATCGCCAGGTCACACTGGTTATCCTCCTGACGGCGCGTGCGCGTTCTCATGACAGGCTTCCCTCCTTTAGTGCCCTAATGCCCTTCGCAGATAACTCAGTGCCCTGGAAGTGGTTATGTTTTCTGTTTGTTTTACCTTTTCCCTTTAAAACAAACAAAAACAAATTGAAGGCATGTGGCGACGTCTGAACACATCTAGGCACATTTTGCCTCCTGCGTCATATTCTCACTTTGTGTCCCTGTGTCACCGTTTGGTCATTCTATGAGACTCCGCTTCATAGACTGCCCCCATACCTACTGAGTCAATTTTGACTCATCGCCTCCCACTCCCCACAACCCCCATGGTAGGGGATTCACCACAGCCCGTGCCTTCAGCTTCTACCCAGAGCAGCTGGTGAGTTTGAACTCGGGACCTTGTGGTTAGCAGACCCATCTTTATGCAACCTTGCCAACTAACAGATTAGTACAGTGCAAATGTAACTTTTGTACACGGTAGGACAGCCCCAAACTTTATGTGACTCCGTTTGCAGCAGAGGTCAGGAACCAGACCCGCAAATCTTTGAGGTCTACCTGTGTTTCTCTGGTCATGGGTCCATGTCTGCGAATCTCGTTCTCCTCTTTAAAATCTCTTCTGTGTTGTAAGTAACACACTGTGTGGCCTCATAGAGGTGATTGTTAAGAAGGAGATTATTGGTGGCAAATACTCCTTTTATAAACCCATCTGTTACTTAGGTACATGTGACCTTGCGCCATTTGGGGTTAATGGCTAAAGGAGTACCCCAGGGCAGTCATTCTGGGGACCCCAGGCTCAGACAGTACAGCTCATTTTTGTTTCAGTCACGTGAGAGTTTTCCATCATGCCTCTCATTCTATCCCAGTCTATCTGTGGAGCCCTGATTAGAATGGCCAGCCTCGGCAGCCTGGCACTCTTTTGTTTTTTGTGGCTTGTGTAGACTGCTGGAGACAAGTTTCTCCTTTGAGACCCCCTTTGCCTTCTTTTCCATGGGCTCTGGACAAGCCAGCACTGTAATTGGATCTTAGATGGCTGCCAGCAAGCTTGTAAAACCCCAGACCCTACTTGGCAGTGTAGGATGTAGACGTCACTCGACAAACTCTATCTAGTATGCCACTTGTCCAGGAGGGCACAGGACAGCTGGTCCCAGTCCTTCAAAGGCAGAAATCCAAGACTTTGGGGAATTTGATTTTGTTCAAGGTGTATTTGTAATGGTGTTTCCTATGTGTTTTATTATATATGTGAGTGTGTGTATATATATATATATATATATATGAATATCCATCTATCCATTGCAAGGGACTTGAATGTGAGGATGGCGTGGGACTGGACAATGCTTTGTGCTGTTGGACCTGGACTTTCAATGAGCCACCAACAGTTTAAACGGTCACGTCCTTATATAAACATACAGACCCACGACCGTGAAGTCCGTCCCATGGAAAAGACTAGGACTGCGTCTGGGGTTCCCAAGGCCGAAGTCTTCATGAAAGCAGACTGCCACATCCCTCTGCTGTGAAGTGTCTCGCGGGTTTGAACCGCTGGCCTCTGACCGGCCGTTGAATACTTTTAACACTGCCCTACCAAGGCTCCTTAGTCATTGCTATGGCAGATAAAATTGTGAAGCAGAAGCAACCAAAAAAAAAAAAATCTGTGTGTGGGTATATCTGCAGGCATGGGTGTGGGCATAGATGGCTGGAGGATATGGATGTGCATCATTGTATGCATGGGTATGTGTACATTGTTGCAGTTTGAATCGGTAGGTGCCCTGGCTGTCAGTCCGTTCTCTTTTCTTGTGTGCCTGTTAGTGACTTTGTGTGTGCCTCTGTCAGTCTGTGGCACGTCAACTCCCCTTCCTCCCTTTTCCGTTATCTCTATAATAACTGCCTCCTCTCTGTCTCTGTCTCTGTCTCTCTCTCAGCCTTAGTGGCAGGGTGGGGTAAGCATTCGGTCTCGGTTCCACCGCTCCAGGCGGTCTGCTTCTATATACAGTTAGTCTGGGTTACCGTTGGGTAAACCCACTGGCCAGTTCCAGCCCGGGCCCCACAGTGCAGATGGGTCCGAAACGCCTCGACGGCAGGGAGCCTGGGTTATATATTGACGCGTTCATGCCAGTTCCCGCACGTGGGACCATGCGATCTGTGCGTGTGCGTGTGTGTGATGGGTTTTGCACAACACCATGCCCTCTCGATTTACGGTGGGATGCTCTTAGAGCGCCTTCGCCCCCGCTGTCTTGCTGAGTCCCCTGGTACGTATGCATGACGCACGCACACACGCACTGCCTCTGCTTCTCCTATTCGTGGGCGGACCCTTGGGCGCTTTGTGCCCTTCTGCTGTTGTAATCTAAGTAGTTCTGTGAAGAGACGTGGGCGCGCACGCACACCTCTCGCAGTGTCACGTGTTGAATTCTGGCCAGAAAGGCAGGGTCCGTTGCCCCTCAGTGGAGGTGCGGTGGGTAGGGGTCGTGGGGGGGCTCGTCCCCGGCAGCAGCGGGAACCTCACGTAGGCAACCAGGAAGGGGGTGCACGTGGCTCAGCAAGCTTCAGACTTGGCCGAGGAAGAGCCAGGAAGGGGGTCCCAGGGGTCGGGGAAAGGCCTTCTCTCTCTCTGTTCACTCTGGTGGCCTCCGGGCTCAGCTGGCTGTGCAGGACTTGGACCGTCTATGCTGAAATCCGAGCGGCCACGTGTGAGGCCAGGGGAGGCCTGGCCGCCCTGCGCTGCAGCGCCCTTCGCCCGGCGTTGTGGGCTGCGTGTTGGGCTGCTCACGAGGTCAGCAGTTCGAACCTACCCACGATAAGAGCCGATAACCTCCGAAACCCACAGGGGCAGTTCCGCTCTGGCCTTGGGAACGGACTCGGCGGCAGGGGGTGGGTCTTCTCCCAGGATCTCCTCTGCCGGACAGGCTGCGTTTGCGACATCGTTTGTTTCCTTCCCTCGCCCCCAGACCGTACCCCCTCCTTGTCCCCCAGAGCCTAGTTCCCTCCCCGACTTGGAAGGGAGGGAGGCCGGGCAGCACAGAAGTGGCAGCGGTGGCTTGGTTTGTTAGAGGATGGTGCTCAACTCTGCAAGGGATGGTGCCTGCTTTTGCTGCCGTTAGTGCCGGGGGCACAGACGCGCACAGACGCGTCTCACGGGGAGAGAGGACTTGTGCCAAGCCTCCAGGAGCCACGGAGGCAGAGTGATTATGCACCGGGCATTTCCACTCTGCCCTCCAGGGCCGACGAGAGTGGCCACTGACTCCATGCCAGGGAGCTTTCGTCATCACTGGAGTTACCCCTAAGGTTGGGACCAGGTGGACAGCACAGGTGGGCATGAGGACAGAAGGGCCAGGGCTCACAGGGCCCTGGGTTGGGGCTCCGTGGAGACGGTTGCGTTCACGGAGGGGCCCCAGGACGAGGAGCAACCCCGATGGGGAGATGCTCACGGCACCCCGGTCAGCATAGGCAGGAGGACAGTCGGTCTGGCCTGCAGAGCAGGGTCTGGGTGGGGAGCATCCGATTTGGAGTCCTCTGCACACCGTGACAGCGGGAGCCCAGTGTGTGCATCAGAGCCTCCAGGCAGAGGGCACAAACAGAAAGAGAAGAGGCACTGCCTTTCCTTTGAGGCAAGGAGGGCAGCCAAGATGGGAGACTGACTGGTTGTCAGCAGGGAGAGCAGCCTGGCATCTTGTGGGTGGAGCAAGGGTGGGGCAGGGGTGGGGGATAATTGAGTGGTGGTACAGAGAGCATTCAGGAGGGAGGGGGATTTCCCAAACACCCTGTGGGTGCATGTGGTCTGTCCTGGATGGCGCCTTGGGGTGGAAGACTGGAAAGAGGTGGGGTGGTGAAGTGTAGGTTGATAAGAAGCCCGTGGCCTTGGATGGACACGAGAACCTTACAGGTTTTCTGACAGGGGGCTGGGAGATGCAAGAGGGAGAGGATGACTTCCAAGGTGAGGGGCTGGGCCGAGCAGAGGGGCTCAGGGGACTGGGGGCAGCAGTGCTGAAGACCTGTGGCTCCTGTTTCATTCATGGTAGGACATCAGATTGTCAAGTGTGAAGGCCAAGTGCATTACGGGCCCAGGTGAAACTGCCAAGACTCAGGCCCTTGCCAAACTCACTGCCACCATGTCGATTCTGAGCATAGTCACCTGCAGGACAGAGAAGCACCGTCCTGTGGGTTTCTGAGACGGTGTGTTAGTTTGGGTAGACCAGAGAAACAAATTCATGGACACACTTGTGTGTAAGAAAGAGCTTTAGAGGGCTGAGCCCCGGTGGCGTAGTGGTTGAGTGCGGGACTGTGGCCCATTGGCTTGGCGGTTCAAATCCAGCAGCAGCTCTCCAGGAGCAAGGCTGGGTAGCTTCCATGACCACCAGAGGGCAGTGATGCCCCCCCCCCCAAAAAAAAAAAAAAGAAAGAAAGAGCTTTAGATTCAAGGGCAGTTGAATATTGAGAAAAAATCCCAGCCCTGACCAGATCAAGTGCCTAAGTCCAAAATCAGCCCAAATGTCCGATACCGATCTATAAAGACCACTTCAGACTCAGGCAGCACGTGCGACGACGCTGAGTGCAGGAAGAGCACAGGCCAGTGGGTGGGGAGTCTTGTGGGCCCAGTGGCTTTGAAAACATCCAGCACTGGCAGGGGTCTCCATGCGGCTTCTTCAGGTGCTAGGGCACGGGGTATATCAATGCGGTGCCATGTGTCTGGTCAGAAGAGAATCTCTCAAGGAGTGAACAGAGTCTCCTGCCTTTAAGAAGGAAAAGTAGCAATTCCCAGAAACCTCAGGGGAAGGCCATTCCCACACAGAAGCCTCATTGGCTATGACATGATTGATACACTAGACTTCACCCCTTCACTCGTAATCCTCTCAAATTGACACCAGATTATGTAACGATCACAGACTTTAACTCTTTTTTTTTTTGGGGGGGGGTCATCACTGCCTTCTGGTGGTGGGAGTAAGAGGCCCAGCCTTGCTGCTGGATTTGAACCTCCGTCCCAGTGTGCCGCAGTCATGCGCACAACCACTTCGCCACCAGGGCTCAGCCCAGACTGTAACTTTTTTTTTGGGTGGGGGGGGCATCACTGCCCTCAGGTGGTGGGAGTAGGAGGCCCAGCCTTTGCTCTGTGGAGCTGGAATCGAACCTCCATCCCAGTGGGCCGCAGTCCCGCGCACAACCACTACGCCAATGGGGCTCAGCCCTAGACTGTAACTCTTTATGGGAGTAGAAAACCCCACCTTTCTCCCAAAGTAGCTGCTGGTGTTTGTTTTGTTTTGTTTTTGTAACTACTTTTTTTTCTTATCACATTACTGCCATGGTGGGAGTAGGAAGCCCAGCCTTGCTGCTGGAGAGCTGCTGCTGGATTCGAACCGCCAACCTAGTGGGCCACAGTCCCGCACACAACCACTAGGCCACCAGGGCTCAGCTGTTTTGTTTTTAAGATCATTTTATTGGCGGGGTGGGGGGGGGTCCTTACAGCTCTATAACAATTATATTAAGCATATTTGTACATTTGTTGTCATTGTCTTCTAAACATTGACTTTTTTCCTAATCCCTTGATATCAGCTCCTCTTCTTTTTAAATTTATTTACCTGTTTTTTTTCCTTTTTCTTTTAAACATTTTTTTTTAACTTTTTTTTTGGTTTGTTTTTGTTTTTTGGGCATCACTGCCTCTGGTGATCATGGGCGCTACCCAGTGCCTCTCCTGAGAGCCGCCGCTGGATTTGAACTGCCAAGCCCGCGGGCTGCAGTCCTGCACTCACCCACTTACGCCACCGGGGCTCAGCCCCTCTTTTAAACATTTTATTGGGGGTTCATACAACTCTTATCACAATCCATCCATCCATCTCTTGTGTCAAGGACATGTTGCCATCACCATTCTCTTTTTTTGGGGGGGGCATCACTGCCTCTGGTGGTCGTGGGCGCTACCCAGTGCTGTTTCCTGAGAGCTGCCGCTGGATGTGAACTGTCAAACCCGAGGGCTGCAGTACCGCACTCACCACTTATGCCACCGGTGCTCAGCCCCGCCATCATCATTCGCAAAACATTTTCTCCTTGAGCCTTTGGCATCAGCTCCTCATTACCCCCTTCTTGCCTCCCTCCCCCATGAACCCTTGATAGTTTATAAATTATAATTTTGTCATGTCTTACATGTCTTACATGACGTCTCCCATTACCCACTTTTCTGTTGTTCATCTCCCAGGAAGGGGGTTTTTATACCCCACCATCTTACCCCCCTGGTATCACCACTCTCATTATTTGGTCTCAGATTCCCCGTGCTTCCAGTTCCTATCGTACCAGTGTACATCCCCTGGTGGTCTAGCCGGATTTGCAAGGTAGAACTGGGAGTGTGAGAGTGGAGGGGAGGAAGCATGAAAGCTTTAGAGGAAAGTTGTATATTTTATCCTTTCGCCTCCTCTTCCTCCCCTCCCTCCCGCCCTCGTGACCCATGATAATTTATGAATTGCTATTATCAGCTAGTGGTTTTGAACTCTAGACCTGGTGGATAACAGCCTCTGCAAGAACACTGTGCCACCTGGGCCGATAGCCTCCCTGTAAAGAAGGAGCCCTGGTGGCATGGTGGGTCATACACGTCCGCACTGGGCTGCTAACTGGACAGCAGTTTGGATCCATCACAGCTCGGGACTCAGGACTGCAGCTGTGGCAGTCTGCACCCCGAACGGTCCCCAGCCTCAGAGACCCCAGGGAGCAGGTCTTTGCCCTGTAGGTGGCTCCCCATTGAGATCAACTTGATGGCTGAGGGTACCCTGTAATCCAGCCCCATGCCGCAGCTCGCAGCCAAACAACCCGCCCACAAGGTGACTAGGTGTAGCGGAGGACTTGCTGGGCTTCGAATTCCAGGGTCAGCGGTTTGAAACCACCAGTCTCGGGGGAGGCCGTCTACTCCCGTCTCGGAAGTCCACCGGGGCAGTTCTGCCCAGTCCTGACGGGTGGCAGTGAGTCAGAATTAACTCCATGGCCCGGGGTTTTCCTGCGTGATAAGGTGAGCAGTCCCGGCAGGGAGATAGGCACACCTGGAACCACCACCCAGGTGAGCTCAAAGGGCAGCGTTTGCCCAGGGGTCAAGCTCCAAAGGCAGGAAGGGATAGACCAGTCAAACCAAACCAAGCTTTCTGCCATGGCATCGATGTTGTGAGTGTCGAGACTGTGGCAACAGCAGAAAGCCCCCCCCCCGCCCCCGTCTTTCTCCTGGGGGGCACTGGTGGTCAGGAACTGCCGATTGCACAGTGGGCGGCCCAGCACGTAACCACCGTGCCACCTGAACGCTCTGAAGGGCCAAGAAAGAAGCCAGAAAAGGGGTGGGGGCTGATAAGCATCACATCAAACTGTCACATTAATTGGAATCCAATCTGCTTTATAAACCTTCACCCCCAAAAGGTCCTCACGTGAAAGGTCACCTCACGTGGTGATTGGTTTCTGCCAGCAGTGAGTGGTCTCAAGGAAGCCTCTCATTGGCTGGCTAGGGCCGGAAGGCTAGAGGGGGTTGTGAGGGGCCGAAGCAGTTGTCGTATCCGAGAAGGGTGAAGGGTGAGGCGGAGGGCTGGGTGGGCAGGTCCCTTCCCTGGGCAGCGTCCACTCGCCTCCCAGAGCCACGGCTGCCAGCTGCCACCTGCTCTGGGTGCCCTGCCCCCCACTCCGCCCGGCTCAGTGCTGTGTGTCCTGCCCCATCTAGTTCGCTCGCAGGACCCGGGCCAGAGGCGGGTGCTGGACCGTGCAGCCAGGCAGCGCCGCATGCACAGGCAGCTCGAGGCTTTGGAGAATGACAACTTCCAGGACGACCCCCACGCCGGGCTCCCCCAGCTGGGCAAGCGGCTGCCTCAGTTTGACGACGATACTGACACCGGTGAGGGGCCCGCAGGGTCGGGAGGACGGCTGGAGGGAAGGGCCGGGCTCTGCCAGGCTGGGAAGCGGATGGCCCAGGAGCCCCTCTGAGCCAGCTTCTGTTCTCACCCACCCCTCACCACCCTCCTTCCCTGTAGAGCAGTGGTTCTCAACCTTCCTTGTGCCACCACCCTTGAATACAGCTTCTCGTGTTGTGGTGACCCCGTATGGGGGCGGACCCGCCTGGAGATGGAGGAGCGGTGCCTCAGTTCCTAAGACCATCGGGAATAAGGTCTTAGACGACCTCGTTTGAAACGCCGCCCCCCGCCCCCAGGGGTCGCGACCCACAGGTTGAGAACCGCTACTGTGGAGACTAGCGGGAATGTTCTTAGAGTCCTGGAGCCAGGACCTCAAACCTTAGCCCTGGGGCTCTGGGCCAATGTCCGGCTGGGGTTTGAGAAGTTGGGGGTGAGGGAGAAGGAGGTGACAGGTGACAAGACACAGTGTGGAACACCGACCCCTTGCTCTTGTCCTCCAGGAAAGAAAAAGAAGAAAACTCGAGGCGATCACTTTAAACTTCGCTTCCGAAAAAACTTCCAGGCCCTGTTGGAGGAGCAGGTAGGACCTGCTGGGGGGGATACCAGCCCCCCCCAAAAAAAAGGATGACCTGGGGCCCCGAGTGCCCCCCGGGGCATTGCTGTACCGGCAGGAGGACCCCACGGAGTCTGCTCCTCCTTATTGTCCACGCAGAACCTGAGCGTGGCCGAGGGCCCCAACTACCTGACGGCCTGCGCGGGGCCCCCCGCCCGGCCCCAGCGCCCCTTTTGCGCCGTCTGCGGCTTCCCCTCCCCGTACAGCTGCGTCAGCTGTGGCGCCCGCTACTGC
>PVJH01037734.1:0-17721 GCA_004026705.1 Nesogale talazaci | reverse complement strand
GGATGGAGGGCGGGGGGAGGGGGGTGCTTCCCCCCCCCCCCCCCCCCCCCCCCCCCCGTGACTACCTAGTGTAACTTGTGCCTGAAACACACAAGCCTGAGGGAGAAGGGAGCTGGTGCTGATCGCGGCCCTGACCCTCTCTCAGAACTACGTGATGCGCAATGCTCTGCTCGCGGCCATGGCGGAGATGGTGGTGCAGGTTCTCAATAGTGACCAGCTGGAGGAAACGGCCCGAGACACGAGAGACCAGTTCCTGGACACCCTGCAAGCCCACGGCCATGATGTCAACTCTTTCGTGAGGAGCCGGGTCCTGCAGCTCTTCACCCGAATCGTCCAGCAAAAGGTAAGGTGCAGGGTCCACAGAAGAAGGGCTCCCTCCACCTGCCAGTCTTTGCTGTCTGTAACGAAGGGCTCCCTCTGCCGTGGCTGCCTGGCACCCCAGGAAACTCTAGAATGAGCCTCCCGGGGTGTGTCCTTCCCATCGCCTTGAGCATCTGGACGAAGCGGGTTGTGCACTGATCTCTCCCCGCTCCCCACAGGCTCTCCCCCTGACCCGTTTCCAGACAGTGGTGGCCTTAGCTGTGGGGCGTCTAGCAGACAAGTCGGTGCTGGTGTGTAAAAATGCCATTCAGCTGCTAGCCAGCTTTCTAGCCAACAACCCCTTTTCCTGCAAGGTAGGTCGAGTTGGCCCCCGCAAAGGAGAAGGGGGGAGTAGGAATGGGGGTGGAGTGAGGCGGCTCAGTGACCCTGGTGTCCATTCCGCCCTGGCAGCTTAGTGAGACTGACCTAGCCGGACCCCTGCAGAAGGAGACCCAGAGGTTACAGGAGATGCGGGCCCAGAGGAAAGCGGTAGTGGCTCGTGAGTAATTCCTTCTGCCCGAGTCCTCCCTCCCAGCAGCTGACGGTAGGGACTCACCGAGGCTGTCTCCTTCCCCACAGCGCTGGACCCCGAGGAGGAGTGGGAAGCCATGCTGCCAGAGGTGACCTCCACCCTGCAGCAGCTTCTGAAGTCTCCCCAGGAGGACGAGGAGATGCCAGAGAAACTTGCCGGAACAGAGACCGCCGAAGAGCTGAAAGCACGGATCCGACACCTGCTTGCCAAAGCTAGTTACAAGTGAGTGAAAAGATGACCTTTCTAGTGGCGGGAACCCAGAAGCCTGCAGCCCTAGTGCTCGCCTGTGGGGCGTGGGCTCCAATAACCAGCAGCTGCGCCGTCTGCTTCCGTGTCTTAGAGGGGCTCGCCCCAGCCTCGTGAGCGGCAGACGGGGCTGTCGTCACAGAGCTAGCTCACAGCTGCGGGTCTTCAGATGGAAAACCCAGAGCTGTTTTGCTTCCAATATGCTTAAACATGTTGTCGGGGCAAACCGTTTTTCACCCTGAGCTGGGTGAAGGTTTGCAGAGCAGAATTCCTGTGCCTTTGTTTGGTCTCCTTCATGGCAGTGTGACAACAGTGTAGCGTCATCGATGCTGGCTACCCCGTCCCTGTGCGTTCTGTGTCCATCCTTCCTCCTTTCCTAACCCTTCCTTGGCTAAATGCTGCCCATTTTACCATAGGTGGTTGGTGTTTCTAACCCTTGTTTGGTTCCCTTTGGAGACCTGTGTGTGTTAGCTGAGAATCAGACCAGAGGGCCGAGTTCTGTACCATCCTGGAGAGTGACTGAGGGTCATAGACCCAGGAGTCCCTCAGTCACTCTCCAGTCAGAAAGCCTGCTCTTATTTGAGATTTTGAGTTCTACAGAACAATCTTTTTAAAATAACTTTAAAAAGAAAAAAAATTTTTTTTCTATTATCTGGAAAAAGCCCCAATACCCATTGAATTGTATGGGGTGTGACCCATATGCCAGTAACATTGTTTACGTTTCTAGTTTAATTTTAAAAGTAGGCAGTATCTTCCATGGTACAAAATTTTAAATTCTGAGTATGCCCTGAGAAATCCTCCTTCACACGTGACTCCCACTCCCTGGCTCCCCCGCTCCAGCCCGGCTGAAGTGCAGCCCGTCTGTTAGTCCTCTGCAGCCAGTGTGTGTGTTGTCCACCATGCACACGTGATAAAGTGTTCTCCACAGCCACATGAGCTAATGAAGATACAGAACTCGGTACGGTTGCCTTATTTATATATTAATAGCCACCTCATTACTTTTCATGGTTCCTCAGAATTCCAGGATACAGGTGGAGCCCCAGTTAGTTAGTTCCTTGTTGAAAGTTTATATTTTGCAAAACACTGATTCCGTGAAGCTTTGGAGCAGATGTCCACAGTAGATGGTGATTTAAAATGTTTAAGAGACCTTAATTTAATTTGAGTCCTTTCAGATAGCAGTAAGCCCTATCACTTGGGAAGACAGATGAGAACAGCCCGAGCCCCTCAACTTGTATGTGTGTGTCTGTGTGTGTTCCTGGAAGCATGAAAGGGGCTCCTCTGCTTTGAAGCCGGGGCAGACGGGGGACCGCCGAAGCAGCCTTCCTGGAAGTGAACCTGCCGGTCGGTTCTTTCAGGCAGGCCATCCTTCTTACCCAGGAAGCTATAGGCCACTTCCGGGAGTCTGAGCCCTTCAGCCTTGTGGAGCCAGAGGAGTCTGGAGAGACCAGGTTCTTGAACCTCTTAGGAACTATCTTCAAGGGTAAGTCCTTGCCCTGCAGTGCACAAGTTGGACAGCTTAGCTAGTGTCTTGTGAGCACTGATGCCATAGCAGATAGGGACACCAGAGGGAGTTGGCAGTACATCGGTCCTGGAGAGGAAGCAGTCCAAGCGCCCAGAGTGAAAACCCCAGGGTGTAAATGAATATTTTACCCTGAGAAGTTTAAGAATCTTTTTTTGCGAGCTCAACCAAGATTTTCTTTTCTTTTCTTTTCTTTTTTTTGGCAGAGGGGGGTGGGGGAGAGACATCGCTGCTCTCTGGTGGTCGTGGGAGCTACCCAGCCTTGCACCCAAGAGCTGCCGCTGGATACGAACCACCAAGCCTGTGGGCCGCAGTCCTGCACTCGACCACTATGCCACCGGGCTCAGCCCCCCAAGATTTTCTTAAATAGGTTCTAGGTTCATACCTTCCTGTTCTGGAAAGAAATATGCAGGGGGCGGTTATAGTTGTTGCTTCTCCGTGTTTCCCTGAACAAAATCCCTGTAGTACAGGGTGGATAGAACTGCCGCAGCGTTAAAACTGTCCATCATCATCGCAGGAGTAGACCTCCGCCCCTGCAGGCTGGACCTGCCTGTGCTAGCAGCCCAGCACCTCACCCGCTGGGCCCAACAGAGCGCCTCCTGCAAGGAAAACACCCTTTAACTCTGACGCACAGGCACCACAGTTTGCACCGAGGAGAAGACTGCTCAGGACTCCGTGGAGAACACGAGCCCAGAAGAGACTGGCTGCAAAGCACAGGCCGAGCAGTCCAGGGGAGACGACGAGCTGAGGAAGCAGCAGATGCTGGTGCAGTACCTGCAGGACGCCTACAGCTTCTCGCTGAAGATCACAGAGGCCATTGGCATCATCAGCAAGATGATGTATGAAAACACGACGACAGGTGTGCCAGGGCCCCCGGAAGGGTGGGGTCACAGATACATAGCCTCAGAAACGACATATAGGGTGGTTTGGAGTCAGGATCAACTTGATGTCAGTGGGTTTCATGTTTGTCTTTTTTTTTTTTTTTTGGGGGGGGGTGGCAATCACTGCCCCCTGGTGGTGGGAGTTGGAGACCCAGCCTTTGCTCCTGTGGAACCTGCTGGAATTGAACCTCCATCCCAGTGGGCCGCAGTCCCACGCACAACCACTACGCACCGGGGCTCAGCCCTGTTTGTCTCTTTAAAAGACACACACACACACACACACACATATATACGTATATATACATACACAACACACATATATATTAACTTTTGAACCTTATGTGTTGTAGTACATACATTCACTGCCTTCGAGTCACTTCTGACTCATGACAGCCCGACAGGCTACATGGCACTGCTCCTTTCGGTTTGTGAGGCTGTAACTTTTCAGGAGCCTCTTTCCCTGCAAGCAGCTGCACACCTTTTCCTTTGCAGCCAGCAGGCAGCACACCACGCCACTGATGCTCTGTTTACCGCAGACTGGAGGAAGGGCTTCCCTTGGTGATCCATCAAGTGCTGCGGCAAGTCTGTGGGCAGATGGGTGACATGTGTGTCTGTCTTCTCAGTGGTCCAGGAGGTGATTGAGTTCTTTGTGACGGTGTCTCAGTTCGGGGTCCCCCAGGCCTTGCTCGGGGTGCGCCGCATGCTGCCTCTCGTCTGGTCTAAGGAGCCTGGTGTCCGGGAAGCTGTGCTAAATGCCTACCGCCAGCTCTACCTCCACCCCAAAGGGGACTCTGCCAGGTTTGTGCGGGACTCTGCCTCGCTGCGCTTTGGAGGTGGCCTACTCGGCATCTGAAGGCGAGGAGGCAGGGAGGCACCCTTCTCGAGGAGTCGAGAATGTAGAAGCTGGGGCTGGGGGGGGGGGGGGGGCTGATCTTCAAGAATGCCCATTCCCTGCAGTGGGAAGGGCTGGCTGAGTTTCCCATTTGCCCCTCCATGTGCCCCTCCTCCACCGGGCATGCTGGGAACAGTGTTGGTGAATATGCTTCTCTCTCTCTCTCTCTCTCTCTCTCTCCCTGTCACCCCCACAGAGCCACAGCCCAGGCGTTGGTCCAGAATCTCTCTCTACTGCTAGTGGATGCTTCCATTGGGACCATTCAGTGTCTTGAGGAAATTGTAAGTCCCCTCACCTCCTCTGTTTCTTTTTCTTTTTCTTTCAATGAGTGTTAGTGACTACTGTTGCCTGCACTTTACTTAACCCCATAAAGAAACAGGGCATGTGCTTCAAACTTTCAAGGAACTAAGGGTCTAGTTGGTAGTCAAAAACCAAAGCATTTCCAGGACAGTTCAGCAGAGTCTAAGCCAGAGTCAGTGACCTGATAGTGCTGTAGTCCCGTGAGATAGCGACATTTGTCTGCATTTCCTGTGTGTCAGGTACTAGTCTTAGCACTAAGGGAGCTTGTTTCTTTTCTTTTTTTTTTTTTTTTTTGGGCATCACTGCTCTCCGGTGATGGGAGTAGGAGGCCCAGCCCCACTGCTGGAATTGAACCTCCGTCCCAGTGGGCCGCAGTTCCGGCACAACCACTACGCCACCGGGGCTCAGCCGGAAGCTTGTTTCTTCTTCCCAGCAATGCTAGGAGAAAATACTGTTTCCAGTTCACCTTAAAGAAGCCGTAGATAAGACACTTTGTAACAGCCGGCTGTCTGTAAAGTTGGGATTCAGATTCGGACAGGTCAAGGAACCGTTCCTATTCCTGAAGATGTTGGGACTTGAGATGGATCTTAAAAGGTGACTAGGACTTCATGAAGAAGAAGGCCGGTGGGGACAAAGCATTTCAGACAGAAAGAACATGGTCACATTGGGCCAGACAGAAATGGTGTCTTTGCCCCCAAAATGGTTACCTGGAAATCATAACAAAATCGGGACTGGTTTGGAATTCTGGACATCCCTACCTGTCTTCAGAAGAAGTATCTTAGCCTCTGGGCACCCCAGCATCACAGTGAGGCGAGGCTGCTTTGGCAGACAAAGGGTGGCGGTGGTACTGACCCCACTGGGAGGAGCACCCTGCCGGCCACATGCTCCTCCCTGAAGAAGAGGGAAGGACGGGGCGGCAGGCAGAGGAGCTGTGTCTGACAGAGGCCAGGGTCCTGGTGGGGAGGAGGAATAGAGCCAGCAGAGCTCACAGGAGCTGGGGGGACCAGGTGAGGGGGGCCGCAGGCTACTGGGGGCGTGCGAGGACCAGGGCCCAGACTCAGACCAATTGTAAAGGAAGGCCCAGAAGGATTCGGTGACTGGTGGAGAGAGAGTCAAGTGAGTGGAATTGTTAGCATATGTGGCCTGTGGTGGCACCATCAGCAAACGAAGAGGCGGGGGAGGGTGCTACCTGGAGTTGCGTAACAGCGAGAGCACCCACTCGCCATCTCCTGCCGGAACCCGCAAAGTCCGTCTCACGGGTCGTCACCATGGAAGGAGAACGAAAGCCCGGGAGAAGGAAAGTAGCAGATAATCCAGAGAAAGAGACTTCCCCATTTCATTTTTTTCCCCCTCTTCATCAGTGTTGTTTCTACCTACTTCAGGTTCTCAAAATTCGTGCCAGTGAAGTAGGCCATGGATAAGGGGGATTGTTGTTGGGAATTAAAATTAGCCCAGGCCCGTATCTTTGCTCTGCAGGTCTGTGAGTTTGTGCAGAAGAATGAGTTGAGGCCGGCAGTGACGCAGCTGCTGTGGGAGCGTGCAGCCGAGAAGGCCCCCTGCTCTCCTCTGGAACGCTGCTGCTCGGTCACGCTGCTGGGCATGATGGCGCGGTGAGGCTCGTGCCCAGGCAGGCAGGGAGGGAGGACCTGGGAAGGCTTCCTTTCCTGCAGTACTAGCCGTCAGACCCAGCTGAGCTGTGGGAGCTGGCTACCCAAATGGAGTCTAAAACTGAAAAGTGCCAGCTCCCTCCCCCGCCCAGTAAAAATGGGCAGATTCCGTAGCGCAGGAGGGACTCAGTGCCCCGTGTCGGAGAGGCCCTGAGGCCTGCCTCTGCCTACTCGTGCCGCCCCACGGTAGCTTTGACCCCAGCAGAGGCAGCCTGTAACTCTGTCTTTCAGTGGAAAACCAGAAATTGTGGGCAGCAACTTGCACACCCTGGTGAGCCTCGGGCTGGAGGAGAAGCTCCCGCAGGATTATCAGCTAGCCCAGCAGGTGTGCTACGCCATCGCCAACATCTCCGACCAGAGGAAGGTGTGTGTGCGGTGCTCTCCAGGGAGAGTGGAGACGCCCCCAGCCGCCGCCTGCACGCCCCCATGCCGCTTTTCTTCATCCACACGTCCTGTCTCCCTTCCTATTCTCTGCAGCCCTCTCTGGGGAAACGCCACCCTCCCTTCCGACTGCCCCAGGAGCACACGCTGTTCGAGCGCCTGGGGGCAATGGTCAGCAAAGGTGAGCTGTCTGGAAAGGCCGTGGGCAGAGTCGCGTCCTTTCTGGGCAGTGGACGACTTCTCCCCGTCTGCCCCAGGCTTTGCATTCCCAGACCCACTCTGGATCCCCTTCAAAGAGGGCGCTGTGGCCCTCATTTACCAGCTGGCAGAGGGCCCGGAGGCGATCTGTGCCCACATACTGCAGAGCTGTGCCAAACAGGCCCTGGGGAAGCTCGAGGAGAAGAGCCCCTCCCAGAAGGATCAGAGTAAGTGGGGCAAGATGGGGGGCGGGGGGGGCGGGGAAGGACAGCCATTTGGCCACCTATCCAGTTGGGCCAGAAGCCACTCCACCACCACTTTCAACGGCAACCCCTTACACCTCAGCCACCCTCTCACTTGCCAAGACAGAAAAGCGGAAAGGACTTCCATTTTTGTCAATAAAACAGGCCCGCTTACCACCCCATCTCTTGCTTCTGCACTAGTTTGAATAGCGCACATTCGGGGGAAGGTCAGGGCCCAGCCCCGCCAGGCTTGTCTAGGTCTTTTTCTCCTTGGCTCCCCTCTCCTCCTGCTCCAGAAGAGATTCCCACGCTCCCCACTTACCTGCTGATGAACCTGCTGTCCCTGGCTGGGGACGTGGCTCTGCAGCAGCTGGTCCATCTGGAACAGGCCGTGAATGGAGAGCTGTGTCGCCGCCGAGGGCTTCGGGAAGAACAGGAGCACAAGACAAAAGGGCCAAAGGAGAAGGTGGGCGGAGGCCCCATGTCGGGGTTCATCTCCCTTGTCCTTTCTTGCTGGCATGGAGCTGAGCTCCTCTGGCCAACGGAGCAGCTGCTCATGCTCGGAGGTGAAGCTGCCTCCCTGCTGGTGCTCTGGGAGATGAACAGAGACAGAACGCGCTGCCCACAGGCACCCAGGAGGGGCAGTTCAGGTACATACTGGGGAGCCAGTTAAAGGACCCCAGCACAGAGCAGAGACTCCATCTAGCCCAGGGCCTCAGTGATGGCCAGAAAAGGCCGACCAGCCCCTGCCCCCTCAGCCTTGACCACTAAGAGCTACGTGTGCTCGCCACTAGAGGCAGGGTGATGTCTGCAGACAAATGGGGCACCAAGCCTTGCCTGCCCATCTCCGTGACCTTGAGCCATTGCCTAGCAGGGATCTTGTATGCTTGCTATGTACAGGGAGTTATGTATCTTCTGTGAGAATGAGTTACAAAGAAACGTAGACACCCGTTTTGGCAACTTAAGAACAAGTAAGAAGGCCCAGTTCTGGCCCGTTTGCTCAGGAATCCTCCCCCTCTCTAGACCACAGTGGGCCACCCTGAGAATGGTGGGCAGAACTCGCCTGCGGACGGATCCATCTGTGCCGGCGGAGTTCAGAAATGCTGTCCTTGTTTACCCACAACTCCCTCTGCCTTCCCTTTAGAACACAGGCTCCGAGAGCGCCATGGAGGAGGAGCTGGGGCTGGTTGGGGCCACTGCTGATGACACGGAGGCCGAGCTCATCCGGGGCATCTGCGAGATGGAACTGCTGGAGGGTGAGAGGAATCGGTGCAGGACCTCATCTGCCCCGAGATGGCTGGTTGCGCGCAAACCCACATTGTCCCTCCCACAGGTAAACAGGTCCTGGCCGCCTTTGTCCCCCTCCTGCTGAAAGTCTGCAACAACCCCGGTGTCTTTGGCCACCCGGCCCTCGCAGCTGCCGCGGCGCTGGCCCTGGGCAAGTTCTGCATGGTCAGGTAGGCCCGGGGTGTGGCCGACTGCTCAGGCCGCAGGTGACTCCACTTCCTGACGGCCCTCTCCTTGCTCCCAGTGCCACTTTCTGCGACTCCCAGCTTCGTCTTCTCTTCACCCTGATGGAGAAGTCTGCTCTCCCCGCTGTCCGCTCCAACCTCATGGTCGCTGCTGGGGATCTGGCCATCCGCTTCCCCAACCTGGTGGACCCCTGGACGCCTCACCTCTACGCTCGGTGAGAGACCGGGGGTGGGGTCAGTGTGGGACTCCCCGAGGCTGCCTCGCCGGCTCCGGGTCAGTGCACATGCCAGGCGGCCCCTGGCCCTTGGTCGGAAGCTTGGTTGCTAGGGCCTGTCTCACAGGCAGCGGCCCCAGTGACCTGACTGACCATCTCTTTGCTAGCCTCCGAGACCCAGCCCAGCAAGTGCGGAAAACAGCGGGGCTGGTGATGACCCACCTGATCCTGAAGGACATGGTGAAGGTGAAGGGTCAGGTGAGCGAGATGGCGGTGCTGCTCACGGACCCCGAGCCTCAGATTGCCGCCCTGGCCAAGAACTTCTTCAACGAGCTCTCCCACAAGGTGAGGAGGAGGCAGGACCCTCCGAGGGAGGGTTTGCCGCCAAAGGACCCTGCCGGTCCTCCTTGATGCGCGTGACCTCTTCCAGGGCAATGCGATCTACAACCTCCTGCCAGACATCATCAGCCGCCTGTCGGACCCGGAGGGGGGTGTGGAGGAGGAGGCCTTCCACACCATCATGAAGTGAGCGTGCCCACCCGAGCCGCTGCAGTGCCCGCTCTGCTCCCGTCTCCTGGCCTCTAGCAGCAACCTGACCTGGGCCCCTCCCCTACTTTATAAAGACCAGCGAGACTTGCTCCTGGCTTTCCTCAGGAGGTTAAGTCAGGATAAGAAGGACTTAACCCTACAGGGGTAGTTCATCAGTGGTGCTGGTCCCATATGCCATGAAAATTACTTGGGGATGATAATTAAAGGGGACCCCTCTCGGGTTGTAGGAGAGAGCAAGAGGAGCGGATGCACTCGGGCCATGGCAGTCCAGACTCAGGCGAGCCTGGGCCATCACACCTCCCCTGTCCCCCCACAGGCAGCTCCTCTCCTACGTCACCAAGGACAAGCAGACAGAGAGCCTGGTGGAGAAGCTGTGTCAGCGCTTCCGCACAGCCCGGTACTCCGCATGTCCTGAGCACTGGGTGCCGGGGGCCCTTCGGGGAAGAGAGGCCCTCCCTCCAGGGTGTCTCTCGGGCCCTGGGGGACAGGAGACCGTATGGGCTTCCCACACGTCCCAGCCCCTCACAAAGCCCTTCTTTGCAGAACTGAGAGGCAATACCGGGACCTGGCCTATAGCGTGTCTCAGCTGCCCCTCACTGAGCGAGGCCTGCGAAAGATGCTTGACAATTTTGATTGCTTTGGGGACAAACTGTCAGACGCGGCCATCTTCAGTGCTTTCTTGTTGATTGTGGGCAAGCTGCGGCGGGGGACCAAGCCTGAGAGCAAGGTGAGTTCCTTGTGGCCCCACGCAGCTACCCAAGCCTCCTGCACGAGTGACTGTCCTGCTCCCATCTCCATGATAGCTCATTTACCAGAGGCAGCCTAGCGTAGAGCTTTCTCTCATTCCTGCCTCTTCAATCACGGAGGTAACAAGAGTTTCCAAATGCGCCCTGCCCTCCCCTTCCCCCAGGCTCTGATAGATGAATTTGAGCAGAAGCTGCGTGCCTGTCACACTCGGGGCTTGGATGCAGTAGAAGAGCTTGAGATTGGCCAGGGCGGGAGCCAGAGTGCCCCATCAGCCACCAAGAAGCCCTCTGTTGGTGCGTGAGGCAGCCCCGTGGATTGGGGGGCACCAGGGTCCACATTCTGCTCATCTTCCTTCAACTCCTGTCGCCGGTGTTTTCAGTCTGTAGGTCCCAGAACCTGGCTTCTGCTGCCTCCGACAATGACTTTGTGACTCCCGTGACCCGCCGCGCTGGCCGTCGCCATCCCAGCACCCAACCGCGGGCGGCCAAAAGGAAGCCCAAAATTGTCTTCTCAAGCGATGAGTCCAGTGAGGAAGGTGTGTGCCCCCTCCAGGACTTGCCCCAAAGGAAGCAGGCTTGGGGAGTGAGGCTGGGCTGATGGGGTCCCACTGAGGGCCCAGGACCTCTGTCCGCCCACGGCTGCCTCCCCGCAGCGCACCCTGGGGCCTCATTCTGCTCACCCCCTCCCCGGTTCTCCCCTCAGAGCTTTCTGCCGAGATGACAGAGGATGAGACGCCCAAGAAAACCACGCCCATCCGCCGCGCGTCTGCCCGCAGACACCGGTCCTGAGCCCGAGTGCTGCTCCCGCCCTGCTGTGCAGGGGCTTGAACCCTTCCTCTCTGTCAAATCTGTTGGCCTGTTGGCCCGTTTTTTAGATACATAAATGACCTTTATGATGAAAGGCATGTATTTCCCTTAAACGAGCCTCCCTCAGCTGGCTTGAGCCGCTCTTGCTCTGTAGTGTATGCTCGCCAGCTTCCTCTTCTGTTAGTGAATAAACGTTTTTATGTACTTTTACTTATCTGTTAAGGAATGTCACGTTTTTGGTGAGTGTTTACGCAGCAGTCAGTTCTCACTGAGTGACACTGGCTCACATGTCTGGCACTGGCCTGCCTTAGGAGCTCCCTGCTCCTGCGGTAGAGGAGTCGTGGGCCCTTTGACTGCTGAGGGGTGAGCTCTTCGTGGAGCACATGGGGGGAAATGAAATGGAGAGAGCTTAGGAACTTTCAACAGAGTTTGAGGTCGCCCTCCTGTGAGTTTGTGAGACACTGTTATTAGCTAAGAGTAAGCTGAGACTTAAAGAATCGCAGTTTTAGCTCAAGGATTAGAGTATTCCAGGGCAGTAGTCCAGGGGCTTCTCGTCTCAAGTGGATCCAGTAAGCATGTGAGGTAATCCACATTTTCCTTGGAATCGTCGCAGGATCCATTCTGTGGCCATGCTTCACAGTAGTCAGCGCCTAGTTCTGCCCTCTGGGGAGACAACCAGCAGTCAAGGCTGTCTTGAGTCTTTGACGTCCTTCTCTTGCCTTACTTTTGAATCCAGGCCCTAGTTCCCAAACTGCTCACAAGTTTCTAAGGCCCCAGACACTGTTCAGCTAGAGTATACAATGCAAATGTTCTGAACTCTATCATGCCACAAGACTGTGGTCTTCACGCTTAAACCCAGAAAACCAAATCCACAAGTTATATGGATATGTCTAGGAATTATAATTACCCCTGTATCTGCATATATGTGTGAAAATGCATGCATAAAAATAACCACATATACATACAGTTAAATGTCCAGACATACATACACATATTAAAGGGGTCTTTAGAAAGTTGGAAAATGCCATGATCTTTCCATTGCATTTTCCCATAAATCTTCGGAAACCGCTGGTGCACACAGCTGGTAGGAAAACAGGCTCTCTTGGGAAGTGGAGCCTGCCAGACAATTCCAATGTTCCCGTAGCCCTGACAGAGTGGGGAGCACTCAGTAGCCTCCCCTGGCAAGTGTGGGTGAGGCAGGGGGACTTGGCTGTTGGCTAACAGGAAGGTGTAGGCAGTGGGCTGTTGGAATTGGCCAGGCGTCACCTTACAGCCTGATCTATAATTCCTAGCCTTTTGGAAACAGGAAGCAGGGCCAAAGGTCTCATCAGCGACTGCTTCCTGCGGGAGGGGGACGGTGGGAGACGGCCGGGCACGGTGTCTCCCCAGCACCGGGTGAGCGCTTTAGGGGTTGATGGAACGCAGCCATCTGCAGCTCCAAGTAGGTTTGACTGATGAAGGCACATGTGTTCCTGCAAAAAATTTTCTTGAAAACAGCAAAGCAGACAAGCCCTGGAGCACAGAATTCTGCATATTCAACTGAGGCCCCAGGAGTGGCCAAAGCCATGGGGTCCAAGATTCCCAAGAACCAAAGATGCTTCCTATGTGTCCTCCTCTGGTCAGCGTTGGATTCCTTCCTCCGGTTGTCTTACCTTCTGTGTAACTGCGCCTGATTAACAAAGGAACCACATTCCTCTCCCAGAAGAGGGCAGGCTCCTCTCTCTCTGCAGTGAGCAAGCAGGACTCACCTCTTCTCTAGTGCCACAGCCACTAGTAGGTCATTAATTTGGGTTTGTAGTGATGAAAGAGCGTCATCTATTACTTCCATCTCAGCATCGATAGTTTGTAGTGAAAATGAGTAGTCACTTCGGTCCCTCCCACTGAGTACCCAGAGCGGCCGCTGTACTCATTCCATTAAGGACAGGGGCTGCCATTGCTCTTGTGGGTCCATGGGATCTGGGAGAGGTGATGCAGGCGTGTATTTTTGTATGGTGGCTCCTATGCCTTCTTCCTCTAAGAGAGTTATGTCTGCAGTGAGAGACACTGGGATGCGTAGTCCCATCCAGTTAGTCCCTCGACATGTGTAGACAAGTGTGTCACAGGAAAAATACTCCAGGTGAGGCGCACTGAGCCTCAGGGTTTGGCCAAAGGAGGGTCCAACTACCTGAGTCGGTAGAGACATTGCCTAAAGGTTGCAGTCCTTCAGGGACCAGGTGGCAGACAGGGTCTTGCTTGGAAAAGAGACGTACTTTGGAAACCAGTGGTCCCGTGGTAATGGGTGGCTTGATTGTCTTGGGTATGTTGGGTGTTCCCAGGAAGATGGGATGGGAAGGTCCTTCGTTGGAGGAAGAGGCGTCTTGTTTTATTAAGTTGGTGGGTGATGTTGAGGAGTGATGATGTGTAAAAGGAAAGGAAAATGGCAGCCCTGTAATGAGGTACTGTGAGACTACACCAGTGGCGGCGGCTGGGGAAAGAAGCCCGTCCTGAATGCGCCGCCAGTGTGGAATGAGTGAGGTGAGGATTGTTACCCCGGGCTGGTGATGGACCGTCCACCCAGGCATCGTCAATGGTCTGCAGCTAAGCCTGGAAGAAGAGCTCTTGATGCGATTCCTCCCGTGGTGGCATCCTTCCCGCCATCCAGCGGGAAGGGCAAATGATTTTCCGGTGTCCTCGTTTGAAGGGTGGGCACGTTTTGAGCAGGGGACGAGGATGGGGACATGTGTGTGCCCAATATCCCATCTGGGAACATTTGAAGCAGGGTCTGGGTGACTTACCGGCCCGTCGTTTATTGCTTTGGATTTACCCATAGTGCCCTAAAGAGCATTAGCCATCATCTATGTCTAATCTTATGTCTTTCCGGTTTATCTGATTTTCCTTGTTCCTCCCTCTTATTGAAAACCTTCGAGGCCTCGGTGAGGTCTCACTGTGGAGCTTGAGGGCCTTCCTCAAGTTTTCGAAGTGGTTTCTGAAAGGCAGGAGCTGTGAGATAAAGCATGAAGAAGGCGGTCTCAGCTGGTGTGGAGGGACCAACCTGGTGAACTTGTGGAAAACCTTTGAGAGGCGGGAAGGGTTTTCTTTTGGGTCTTGAAGGATTTCTCTAACCGTGTCAAAGTGAACCGCTTTATTTTCCATCTTTGGTACACCCTTGGTGAGGTACATAACCATGTCATGGCAGAGAGCGAGGACCGCATGACCCAGCAAATCATCCCAGGTAGGGTCTCACTGGGCGGGGACCTGCACTGGAGCCCACTGGTTTATTCAGGCCCTGGACATGAACTCCATCGCTTCACTGCTGCACCGCTGCTGCCCAGACTCTCCCTGTCTTCAGGGGAGAGAGTAGTTGTAAGCATGATGTCAATGTCGTGCCAGGCAAGATCTTAAGACTGAGCGAGGGGTCTGAACTCTTTAATGTAAGTGTCCTGGTCCGAGGGAAAGATTCCCAGATGTTTTTCAAGACCCAGCAGATCAGAAAGAAAAAGGCTCTAGTGGGTCCCTTAGCTCCTGCCACTGCACGGAAAGGGGGCAGGGTCTGGAAGTGGAATTTTCAGAGACATGAAAGAAGCATCTTTGCGATTGTGATAGTATCGTGACCATGCACGTGCATGCCTGTTGGTGTCTCTTACTAGGTAACTGGGCTAAACACCTCGCAGCGGGGTTGCTAGGCCATAAACAGAGTTCTAGGACAGCGATTGATTGTCAACCTTCCTAATGCCAGACCCTTTCCCACAGTTCTCGTGTTGTGGTGACCCCCAGCCATAGTTATTTTCACTGCTACTTCATCACTGTAGTTTTGCTGTTGGAATCGTCATGCAAATCTTTGGTATGCAGGATGTCTTAGGCACCATTTCACAATCCGACCATCAGCGATACTTTAAGGCATATTTCCCAAGCTTGTTGTATCTTTCGCCTTTTATACTCCGATCTCACAATGGCCCACATTTAGGGAGCAGATCATAAATAAAGGCAGTGCCTTGAGTGGATGGAGACATCACAGCACCCCTTCAGGAGCACCCAGGGAAGAGACCGAGGTGGTCAATCCAGAAAGAGGGTGGGCCCAGGATTGCTGGAGCCTGGCTTCATGCCCCGTTGTCCCTTCTCAGCCTGAACACATGACAGGATTGCTCCTAACAGCTCTCAGGGGGGGGCAGTTCACCCTTCAGGAGACCTCAGACAGGATCAGGAAATATCCATGTTGTGTAACTGGGGTAGGCCTGCGAGTAGCAATCTAAGGGAGGCCATATATAGATCGCACAGATCCCTCTAACCAGCCGCACCTGCAACCCAGAGGCTGGTTGTCTGCCTGCCCTCCCCTCCCCAGCTCACCCCCCTGTGATTACTAACCGCAGCTGAGTTTGGGTGGCTGATCTGCTGGAAGAGAGGTCATTCTGCCCTCTGGCTCCCCGAGGGCAGGAGACGGGCTGTCTGCAGGGCAAGCCCCTCAGGTGCAGGCCAGAGGGCTCACCCTGCCCAGGGCCCAAGTCTCCAAGTCGGCTCTCTGCTGAGTCACTTGGAAAAGAAAGCAAGGAGCCTGCTGTCATGACGACACTGGTGGCTCTGTTGTCACGACAACAGCAGACGTCAGTATTCCCTGGACACCGAGCTCCCTTTATTTGGTGCCCCCACCCCCTGCAAAGGACAGTCATGAAAAATGACTAGCATGAGTCAAAGGGGAAGGAGGTGCCTCCGAATCGAGCTCTGGGCAGCCTGGGAGCCCCAGCGTGGCGGGGCTCTAGGCCTTAGGGCGGAAAGGGTAATGGGCAGCCTACCTGTGCAGGCGGCCGCCTCTGCCCTCTCCGGGGAGCGCTGCAATCCGCGCGCCGCCCCCCCCCCCCCCCCCCCCCCCCCCCCCCCCCCCGCCCGGGGCTCTCTAGCTCCTTGCATGCTTTTCGTGAGAGTTTGGCAGCAACCAGGCCGATGGCTGCCAGGCATAGATACTGCCCTGGCTCTAGAAGGGCAACCCCAGAACAGACTGGACTGCGGGTGCAGGGCCCAGGGCACTCCCAGCCTTTTAAGCTAAGGTCTAAACTTAGGCCCTGGCGTTCGGCTAAAGGGCAGGGGGGCTGGTCTCAGGTTACAACTAAGGCAGCAAAGAGGCTCCCAGGGCCCCCTCCCCAAAACCCCACCCCCACCCGCCACCCGCCACCGAGTCTCCTCCTTTCGCTTTGCTGCGACGTAAGGGGTGCAGGGACCCATGATTCAACACGCCCCCGCCCCACGTGTCTCCCTTCTGGACTCCATCCTGCCCTCCCCTGGTGCCCGGCAGCAGCCAGCGCAGTCCCTGGCTCCGGGCTGGTCTGCACGTCCCAGGGTGGGGAGGGACTTCCGCCCTCACGTCCCGCTCCTGCAGCTCGGCGCTGGCGGGGAGAAAGGGGGACTGCGTCCCCGCCTGGGTGGCACAGCCCTCACGTGCCTGCCCAGGAGCGACTTTGTGGGAGACCTCGGTCCCTGCGGCAGCCCAGAACCCCAGCCCGGGGGGAGCAGCTGATGCACACCAGCCCCGCTTTATGTGCCCCAATTATCGGGCCTCCGAGCTGCGGGGCACGGTGACCTTCAGCGCAGAAACCGCCCCCTCCAGCCCTCCGCCGAGCCGCCTCTCTCTCCAGGACCCGCTGCCCAGCGCCCGGGCCCAGAGGGGCACGGGGCCGGGGGAGAGGAGGCGGCGGAGGAAGTGGGGGGTGGGAAGGGCTCCGCCCAGGCCTCTTCCCCAGCGGGTCCCGCGTCTACCAAAGAGCCTGGAGGAGAGGGTCCTCGCCTTTCCACGCCTGATCGCAGCCAGAAGGCCGAGAGGCGATGGGGTCCCGCGCCTTGGCACCGAGATTAGAAAGGTGGAGGCGGGGGCCGCGTGCGGGCGCACGCCGCGCCGGGCCCCTCCGGCAAACCTGCCCGACCCCCCCCCCCACGGACCCCCTAAGTCCTCGCGTTCCAAAGGACCGGCGACGGTCCCGCCCCCGGCTCCCCGACGCCCTCAGTCCTCCGCAGGGCCCCCGACCCTCGGGTCCGGCCCAGCCCAGCCCCCACCCCGCCTCCATCCGGGCGTCCATTCGGTCCGGGCGTGCGCACCGGGAGAGCGGGCCGAGGGGCGGGCGATGGGGGAGGGCGGCCCCGCTACTCGCAGTATTACGGGCGCACGTAGCTCAGGCCTCAGCGCCCTTGGGCTGGGACTGGACGAGGAGGGCGGGAGGCGGGGCCCGCGTCACTGACTCCCCCCCTCGCGGCCCCCCCCACTCCCATCCCTATAAATCGGGGCAGCAGCCACCCCCGGTGCTCTCTGCTCCTTCTCGTGCGACAGGCAGCCGCCTCTTCCCGTCCTCGCGCAGTCAGTCCCAGGTGAAACCCCACGGGAAACGGGGCAACCCGAGGCCGGTGGGCGGTTCGGGAGGAGCCGGGCCGGGCTGGGCTGCAGGTGGGGGGGGGACCTGCGGAGGGGGGACCCCCGCATTGCAGGTGGGCGGACGTGATGCGGCGCGCGACGGGAATGGAGGCCGGGCGCGGGCGGGGCGGGGGTGGGGGAGGAGGAGGGCGCCTGGGCGCCGCGCATCCCTAATCCCGGACGCTCCTCCTCGTGCCCTCCCGCAGCCGCAGCCCGGAGACACCATGGTGAAGGTCGGCGTGAACGGGTGAGTCGGGCTCCGGGGCAGGGCGGGGCCGGGGCTTCCGCAGCTAGGTTGCAGGGCTGCGCCCATCGCATGGCGTCAGCCGGTCACCCCGCCACCG
>PVJH01037733.1:0-17719 GCA_004026705.1 Nesogale talazaci | reverse complement strand
AAGTTTACGGTCCGATGTAAGCTGGAGGCTTCTCCTGTCTCGTGTAGCTGCAGGGGCTGATGAACAGGGAGCAGGAAGACAGAGCAGGAAGACCACGTGCTGCTGGCTACAGAGCTGACAGAATCTGAGATCCACTGAATGAAGCTAAGGTCAGAAGTCTGCTGATGGCTTTGGGGATTGGCAGGTGAGACAACCAAATGAAGGACCCAGGTCCCACAGTAGAAGTGAACTCACTTCCCCACACTGTCCGTCTGTCTATTCTAAGAGTTAGCCACACCTCAAAGGAAACCTCTCTCAATTTTATTATGACTATAACTAGTCAAACTGCTTGGCTGCTTTACAAAAGATCCCACCATGGGTTGACCACACGATATAAGATCAAATCATAGGAGTGCAATCCTGTTCAGTGCAAGGTAACATAAAATCTAACTATCACCGCTCTCAAAGTGGCAGTTTTGCCTTTAAACACTTTAAAGGAGTATTTCCAGCAGATTTTCCCAAATGCAAGCCATTATGTGATCTCTTGCCTGCTGCCTATCTAGGTGGCAAAAGGATCAGGGTAAATTGAAATCCTTGCCCACTTCGGTCTTTTCTCTGTTTATCCTGGTGTTGCGTATTGATTCAGTTCTGAATATTTTGTTGTCCTTAACGTTGAGGTGTTATCCATAGTCGTTATCTGTAGTCTTTGGTCAGCATCAAGAAGTGTTTTAATTCCTCTTCCCTTTCAGCAAGCAAGGTGTGCCCTCTGCATACTAATGACTTTTCCTCTAAGTCTGATACTGTATCTGTCTTCATCTAGTCCAGCATCTCAGATGATTTGCTCAGCCAATCATGAGTTGGCATTGACTTAACGGCAGTGAGTTTTGAATTTTTTTTATACAGGTGAGAGCATACAATAACCCTGAAGTACTAACTGGGTGGCACAAATTCCAAAGACGCAGATCCTTGAGCAAGCTGCTCAGGGCTAATCCTGCGAGGTGTCATATTCCACACAGAATGATCGGAAACCCGGTGTGTATGGGCCTGCAGCAAGCAAGTGCCTGCTGCTTGCATTAAGATGAAGGCCCCACATTGGGGTCAAGGCTCTGACCATAAAGCCAGCTGCCCACTGAGGAGCTATTTTTCCTGAATGAATGGGCCAAACTGACCTTTGGGAACTTCCAGGATTCAGTTTTGCGGGGGTTTGGGCAAAGTATCGGTCTGTTTCAGGCAGTGGTCATGGGTGGTGGCTCATGGCTGGGTGGTTCCCACCAGGGATGTTTTTTTTTTTTTAACTACTGAAACTCACTATTTCGAAAGGCAATCACATGAGGAGACCACAGCTGTTTCACCGCAAGTCTGATTCACTTGAGCAGCAGGGCTGTTTGTGACCTTTAACCTGGACCTGATGCCTGAAGGCAATAGACCCAAGGGGAACCATCAAAAACGTAATATATCTAAACATGCTCCACACTGAAGAGGATATTAACTGAGAACCAACCAAGAAAAGGAAGAAGTCCAAGAAGAAGGCGTTAGCTACATAAACAAGCTATAAGAAGATGGAGTGCTATGAAGCCCAATACATCAAAATAACTATTTTATTATTGCAATTATACCTTATAATAATAATCTCTGGGACTCCTTATGCACAGAAATCTCCCTCAGAGATTATCTAGGAGAATGATATACAACACAGAGAGAATGTACAAATATACCTTGGTGGAGTGAAAATTCTTAATATGGCTCTTCTGTTCAAGTTTCTATTATCAAATGGTTGACAGGGTGGCACTATGCAAATAAGGTGTGTGTAGCACTCAGAAGGAATTGGTGAATTTTAGTTGCTACTTTCCTGACTGTAGAGAAGAGAGAGAGAGAGAGAGAGAGAGAGAGAGACACACACACACACACACAGAGAAATCTTAGTGCTACCTGAATCAGAGCATGTTTGAGAGCTCTGCTGTAGCACAGGCTGAGCTCAAAGGCACCTGAGACTGCCACAGAGACAAAAGGACCGAACAACGGAGACAGGATATGACCAGAGGCTGAGGTGAGGACACCATAAGACAGTGCAGAGGATCAGCACGGAGACTGTGAGACTTTGAGGCACAGCGATGGGTGGACTTCCTGGACCCAGGAGGCTGAAGCCCCAGGACCTCATGGTTCAGAGACTGAGAACCAGAGAGAAAGACTTGGTTGTTGGCTGAGGAGGGGTGTTGCTGTTGACCAAGGACTGTATCCTTACTGTTTACTGATGCTGACTTGTAACCTATTAACTTCTCTGATAATCTTCTCTACTTCTGAGTTTTGTCTGTGAGGTCTGTGTAGCCATTGAAATGAATAATCAACCCCAGTATGGAAGTGAAGTTCCATGCAAAGAAGTGGGGACAAAGGTTGGTAACAAAATAGGTTTTGAAGGATGAAGGGTGGAGACATTCGTGACGGCTGCTTTCTGGCAATACGAATGATGAAAGAGGGCAAATTCAGCCTACTTCCATGTCATTTTCTGCATGTACCTATGTCAATTATGTGTATTCACACAGAAAAGTGGCCTAGCGAAATGGAAACAGAATTGAAGCTTATTGGATTTTTTTCTGCAAAGTGCTTGTAACCAGAAACAGAAACACAGTTTCCACAGGACACGGGAGTGTATGGGCATTGAACTTGAAGAGTAAGACTGCTGACTTTTTGTCCTCTTATTCCATTTAGACATTTGTTGCTATTTATTACGATGCATCGTCATTATTCCTAATCTAATTTCAGTTCATATGCTATGTGCTGAAAAGATTGAGGCAGATGCACATAAGGTAAGAGCTCTTGACTGCTCATCTTGTGAGCCTATCTGAGAAAGGGGGGAAAACCCCCAGGTTGTCTGTGTCCTTGGACTTTGATGGGTCGCTAATGGCTCCAAGGCCGTACAAAGGTTGCCTAACTTTATGATACCACCCTACCTCTTGCTTTCAAGATGAAAGCAAGTTATAAAGTAACTTCTGAGTTATAAAGTAACCTCTGTGTGTGCTGGGATTTATAAACTGGTTCAAATATTTACATTGTGCTAGTTAAAAGTAGTATCCAATTCTGTTGATACAACTCCTCAGTTTAATAAGATGATGATTCTAGCTGCTGTCTAGACACATGACATGTGATAAGCCCATGCACCACACAGTTGGACTGTTGTGCTTCCCTGGGCTTTCTTTCACTGGCAGAGTTTGGGAAGTAGGTTTTGAGATATGTCTTCACAGTCCCTCTTCGTCAGGAAACTTTACTGAAGTTCAGCTTTGGCCCGATCTCCTGCAAAAGACCTCTTTGAACTGATAACTAACAAGAAGATCTCTTTGAGAACTAAGGTGTGCCTGATTTAAATCATGGTATTTTCAATCTCTTTTGAATTACATTGAGAAAGCATGGTAAAAAAATTGATATTTTATTTAATAAATATTTCTCTGATTTTGTAGAACTTCTCTTTGACTTATTTGTGTATATAAGTAAGGAGTAACTCACCTGAAAAAATTCATCATTTTTATGTGAAATAATGATTTGCTCAATTGATTTTATAACTCATTTGCCTTGAAAATATTGACCTTCTCTTTTCTCTGAGTACATTAATTTGATGTAGAAAGTTACTAATTAATTCATCAAATATCTTCTGAACTCTCCTTAAAAGTAAATAATAGTTTATTTTTGTTATTAAAGAATGTATGGGACTGAACCCCAGTGGTATAGTGGTTGAGTGTGAGATTGCAGCCCACTGGCTTGGTGGTTCAAATCCAGCAGCAGCTCTCCAGGAGTAAGGCTGGGACTCCCACTCCCACCAGAGGGCAGTGATGCTCCCCCCCCCCCCAAAAAGAATGTCTGCTTTATTCACTGCAGTCATTCAAGATCTAGCTATCATCTATCTATCTATCTATCTATCTATCTATCTATCTATCTATCTATCATCTATCTATCTATCATCTATCTATCATCTATCTATCTATCTACCTATCGTCTCTATATGGGATCAAATTGATAATAGGAACTCTAAAGATTAGATCAAAATTGACTTAATGAAGTAAAATAAAATTTACTTAGGAGACAATTAATGTGAGAGGAACAACTCAGAAGAAGAGGGTGAGACTGATTGCACAATTTTAAGAAGACAGCTATTATCCCTGAAGTGTCTGTGAAGAACTTATTGAATTGGTGTACATTTTACAGTCCATAGTCTCAATAAACACAAAAACAAAACACTTAAAATTATTCAAATAATTTATTTCTAATTATTTTCATAAGAAAACTGATGGTATTTCTTCTTTACTTTCTTTTTTTTTGGCATACCTGCCCTGGTGGGAGTAGGAAGCCCAGTCTTGCTCCTAGAGAGCTGCTGCTGGATTTGAACCACCAACCCTGTGGGCTGCAGTCCCACACACAATCACTACGCCAACGGGGCTCAGCCCCGGTATTTCTTATTTTCAATGGTCTCAGGGAGACTTAACATCATGTAGAAGTCAGACTTAGTATCTCTCTCTGCCCCACAAAACATTTTTTAATATTGTCTATTCTAATTCTGTGTGAAGTCATAATCACAAGTGTTAGTTAAGCTTGTTTAATTGATAAGAATTGGTTTTTATTGTTACAAAGGACTGTTTGTGGTTACATGAGAGTTAAATCAAGGGTATTTATTGGTGCAGTGGGTTAAGCATTAGGCTATTAATGGGAAGTTCAACAGTTCAAATCTCCAAACTTCTTCATGGGAGAAAGATGAGGCAACTTGCTTTGCCAAGTCTTGGAAGTCCTATGAAATAGTTCTACACTGTTCTATAGAATCAATATGAGCTGGGTTATTGAAATTAGGATTTGGATTATTAAAGTCGTAAATTTAAAACTGTTCTTCCTACTCTTTTAGGTTCAGCCTTCCACTTTGTACTCTATTTATAAACTGATGATCTCCTTTCATAAGATTTATAGTCTCAAAACCCCATAAAAGGTTTCTGTGACTTGAAATCTACTTGGTGGCAGTGGGTTTGGCTTTGTTTAATGAACTGAGTAGTTGTTTTACAAAAAGAAATAATTGTCTTTTTCCTACAGATTGCATTTCATTTAGCTCTATAAAATTTAGTTGATTGAGGGCTGAGCCCCGGTGGCGTAGTGATTGTGCGCGGGACAGCGGCCCACTGGGTTGGAGGTTCAAATCCAGCTGCAAGGCTGGGCCTCCTCCCATCACCAGAGGGCAGTGATGCCCCCCCCCCGAAACAAAAATTTAGTTAATTAAATTTAAATATTAAAAAAATACATGTACCACTTTAGTATCTTGGATTTCTCAAATACTTCAGATGCCTTCTTTTATAAGTTCTCAATAATGTTTTAAAATTTAATACAGCAAACATCAACTTTCAAGTACTATGTATAAATAAATCAAAAGGCTTTGTTTTCTGGTTTCAAATATTAAATCAAATATCAATTACATATTTCAAATTCAAATGGAAAAGATTATATACTACCATGTTTAAGTCCAAAAAGTAATGCATTCTCCCAGATTACCCTGATGTTTGAAATAATCACCCCCAACCCAGAGCACATACAGCCATGGGTTTATATCATAATTGTCTTCTCTTTTTCATGCCTTCTAGGTGTTGCAATTTACTTACTCAACCAAGAAAAAGAGCCACCATTTAATTTGTATGGTGGTTTTTGTGTTTAAAGTTTCAGACTGCCAAGTGAAACAGATTTATGAGCAATAAATGAAATAATCCTCACCAAATCAGAGAATAATCCTCACCAAGTCACAGATGGACAGACGAGGTTGAGATAGGCATTCTCAACTTTCTAGACCAAGAGCCCAGCCTTAAGTCTGTTAGCAGCATTTAGTTTTGCAATGAAATGCATGTGTATTGGATTTCAGCCCTCCTCATCCTTCAAAATTTCCACTGTAACCTCTTTCTGTATTCTAACCTTTTCTTATTGGAAAATTATGAACATAAAGCATCAGAATTACATAATAATACCCAGTATGAATGCTAATTAGATTACAGCTAAAATTTTGTTATGGTTGGAGTCTATGTCAAGTGGACATTCCTGGACAGAGATAGGGGTGAGCCCCATCTATCAGTCAGGCTGCAGGCTGATGACACCTCTTTGGGGGTTGGGACCTTCTGTAGCAAAGGGAGTTTCTAAGCAAAGCCCATTTCTCTTTATTCCTTTGCTTTCTGCTGGAGCTGCATCCTGCATCTGGCTTGCTGATCATAGATTGCATAACCCGCTGAGCTCAGGAGCCATCGTATGATGTATTAATTTGGCTGACCTTGCATCTATTTACCTCTGCACCCACCAGTGTGTGGGTCCCCTCCCCTGTTCCAGCTTCATCATTCTGCTTCCTGTTTGTCAGCTTGCAGCGAAAAGAGTCAGGAGGACCTGACGAGTCTGACTGGACTTAAACAGTTACAAAACCAACAAGTTGTTCATAGTAAATATCTTTGTTCAGCAACACAAAAGGAGACAATGCACATGGACTTCTCCAGAAGGAATACACAGAATTCAAATTGGCTATATATTGTGGGAGAGAAGATACAGAGGACTTGAAGCCTTCAGAATGTATTACAGCTCCAAGAAACTCAGCGTAATAAAGTTCCCAAATCCTCACAAGTGGATTAACAGGTCATATCAAGGTCAATGGAGGAAAGCTGGAAGCTGTCAAGGATTTTGCCTTGCTGGGATCCACAATCAATGCTCCTGGAAGCAGCAGTCAGCAGATCAAAAGATGCGCTGCATAAGGCAGATTTGCGGCACAAGACTTCGTTTAGAGTATTGGAAAACAAGGATATTATATTGAGGATTAAAGTGCACCTGACCTAAGCCCTGACATTTTAAATTGCTTAATAGGCATGTCAAAGGTGGACGTTGAAAATAATAAAAGACCAAAGAAGAGTCACTGCATTTGAATTGTGGTGTCAATAAATATCGAAAGTACAAAGGACAAAGTGAAGTATCTTGAAAGAAATACGATCAGAGTGCTCCTTACAGTCCAGGGTGCAGAGTCTTGGTGCCGGCAGGGGTCTCCCAATAGCTCCTCGCTCCCAGGGCTCAGGGCCCCGTCAACAGCATCCAGTGGTGGTAGAAGCAACTCAGCGCTGGCACGGCTTTCCATGTGGCTTCGCCAGCTTCAGAGGGCTGGTTCCATCAGGACAAGGCTATGTAAATAGGCTTCTCCTCTGGTTCCTTCAGCAACTCGGATGCTGCTATCTTGTCTTGTCCATAATTCATCATCTCTGAGACCAAATCCCAACAACTAGGGGGGGGGATAGCTTCTCATGTCCACGAGGGAAATATCATGAGGTTTCCCAGAAGTCTCAGGAGAAAGCTGTGTCCACATGGAAGCCTCATTGGCTACTCAATGGCTATCTCCAGATTAACAGGCTAGACTCCACCCTTACATCTCAATCATGAAATTAACATAAGCACACGGCCGCCACATTTAAGAACAATCAGTTCTTACATTATGGCCCTGACTGAAGTCAAGGGTGCTACAGCAGTGTGATGAAGAAAGTCAAATAGTGTCTGGAATCTTAGTATTCAAACAAGCAGCCATCGAAGCCAGGAGTAAACCAAATACACATGGAAGAAGCATACCAACTTGTGTGATCCAAATATTACAATTTCAAAATTCAAATATGGCGAAGAGAAAAGCATCAGAGCAAAAATTATGGACACCCAAATTTGTGGAGTTCTATGGGGAATGGTGCAGAGTTTCTAGTGAGATTGAGTTATTGGCAGATCCACTCTCGCCAGAGGCAAGAGTCTCAAACAGCTTTGCTATCAGGCAAAGGACTGTAATCTTTTTTTTTTTCTTTTGCATCACTGCCCTAGTGGGAGTAGGAAGGTCAGCCTTGCTCCTGGAGAGCTGCTGCTGCATTCGAACTGTAAACCCTGTGGGCTGCATTCCCGCACACAACCACTGTACCACCAGGCCTCAGCTGTAATCTTGATTATACTAGAGAGACCTTGATACCTGGCCAGTTGACTTTCCGTAGAGATGACCTGAATTTGTTCTGGGTGCAAGTATCTCTTACTGGTTCCATTGCAGATTTTTTAATGGTGCAAGTATCTCTTAATGGTTCCATAACAGATTTTTAAATGTTGTTGGGGGCTTTTCCTTCTTATGCATTATTTGCATTTTTGTCTATATACTATTATACCTTTATCCTTACCACCTTACCACAATTTTGTTTTTTATTGTTTTCTGCTGGGTCTCCCAGCTGTGAAGCACAGGAGAAATGGATGCATAATGAGAATAAGTAATTCAAGGGATTATAGGGGACACAGGGATGGGGGTAGATGATAAAGATGGTAAGGGGGTTTGGGGAGTAAATCATGAAAACAGTTTGAGGGAGGGAGCCCTAGAACTAATTGCGAGTGCATAATTCATCTTGCAGGTGATTTAACCATGGGAGGGAAGGGAATGCTCTAAAATTGATGTGGGGGTGATTGTACAATTCTCCTTGATATGATTGAACTATTGAATTATATGATATATACATTCCTTGTCAATAAAATTGCTGGGAAAAATATAAATTCATAGACCCACAAGGTGTGTTCCCCGAGGAAACACCTTTTGCCACAACAGTAATAAACAAATTTGTGAAGGAAGTCCCAGAATATCTGAAGACTACTGTGGTTGCCTGTGAAGACGACTGCCAGGCTTGACAGTGAGAACTTCCTGAAATGACTTTAAGATACTTAGCTCTGAGGAGGCTGATTGGGCCTGGGTCCAAGTGGCAGCACACACTTGACAGAGACCAGGAGGGCTTGGTGATTGTAATGAAGAGCAGAGAGGAGCCCTGGTGGTATAGTGCTTTGTCATGTATACTAATAACAGTGACAAAATCATTGAAAAGAATATTTGGGAACATAATTAGTAAAAGAAGCCTAAAAATTATTCTCTGCAAACTAAGAGAATACTGAAAACATGGAATATTTACATAAATGGAAAAATGTCCTATGTACATAAATTAAAAGACCATCCTAGAATGACAATGCCCCCAAATCGTCCTACAGATTCATCAGAATCCCAATCAGAAAACCAACTGAGTTATTTATAAAATTGACACTAAAGTGCATATGGAATTGCAAGGGAAAAAGAACAAGGAAAGGAAACACACATTATCTGGCTTCGAACTACCTAGGGAGTAAGGGTAAGCAAGACCATGGTGTCAGAAGAAAGACAAAATGAATGCAATAGACTTGAGATCCAATAAAAAAATTCCACTTGCATGTTTTTTTTAAGCATGGTCTTTACTGGGTAAAACTTTTACAGCAATTAAACACAGTAATTTTTACAGTAATAAGAAAGTACTGATTAAAACAATTTTTATTTATTTTAAAAATCATCATATTGGGGCCTCAGGCAACTCTTAGCACAATCCATACATGCATCCATTGTGTCAAGCACATTTAAAAGTACTGATTTTTAACAAGGATGCTGACTGTTTCAATGGAGGAAAATGATATTTTTAACAACTAATGTAAAGAAAACTACATGGCCACTTGCAAGCCATGTTGAAACCTTATTTCACACCACATAAAACATTAATGTAATGCTTAGAGTGAAGGAAGAAATTGAAGTTGCACTCATGGCATTGGCCAAGAACAGGCTCCAGGAATTGGCGGAAGATCAACTGAAATGTTTTAGCAGGCTGGTGAGGCACTTGAAGCCCTTACTTCTCTATGGCAGGAAAGTTGGAAGAAAGCTACTTGGCCCATGACTGGAAGAAATTGGACTATAACTATCAGACTCTCAGAAGAAATATGAGATAAATCTTCATGACCTTGGACTTGGAAAAGGATTCTTAAATATGACACTGAAAACATATGCAACAAGAACAACAAGAAGAAAAGATTGATAGTGACTTGAACAAATTAAGCATTTATATACTTCAAAGGACACCAAAACAAGTGAAAAGACAGTTCACAAAAGGAGAGAAACTGTTTGCTAATCATATATCTTATAAGACACTTGTGTGACTTTTCCAAGATATGCAATGAAACAAATTCTAACAAAGTGAACTAGATTAATACAGGACAGTAAAGGATAAAGAAGAGAAACAAAGACAAAGAGTAGCAAGGCTAAAAACACATTGATTTATTACCAATGAACACACATATACTAGTAATCACAATAAACATGAGCAGATTAGCCACCTGTGTGAGAATAAGGAATTTATTGTTTTGTTTCCACATCACTGCCCTGGTGAGAGTAGGAGGCCCAACCTTGCTCCTGGAGAGCTGCTGCTGGATTTGAAATGTCAACCCTCTGGGCCGCAGTTCCGCACACAACCAATGTGCCATGACAGCTCAGCCACTTATTATTTCTTTTCATCCCTAAATTCTTTCCGTTAAACCTTGCATGTGGTAAAGAATTATTGAATGCACAAAAGACTACACTTTTCAGATTTAATAGTTAAAATTCTACCTAAATGATTTTAAAGAAATTTAATCAAAATTTTCCTGGAACATTGAAAATTTCTGAGGAATGAAAAAGATATTATTGGTAATTACCAACAACAGTAAATATATGCTATTATTAGAATCAGAAATAATATATGTCAAAAGCATTTCATTTTGATAAAAGGAATAATCAATAAAAAGTCAAATTGACCTTAGCTTCTATGCACTGTAAGCATATTCTTAAGTAAATAAATAAAAACACTGAGGGAAATACAGGCAGAAATCATAGAAGATGGAGGGAAATAAAAAGAGACTACACTTGATGTGCTTTGATGTGCTTTGAGAGTTGGACAAACACAGAAGGGCGTTTTCCTACCATTGGAATTTTCCCTGCAAATTAGGGAAGAGGCAATGATGACTTTAATACAGGTAATATAATTGGGATTGAGGTAAAAGTGAGATTGATAAATAATTTGAAGACAGAAATCAAAGGACTACCTAGATGTGAGTGGAAGGGAAATTTCCAGATCCCAGTAGAAGGCAGATATTGGGGGTGGGGCAAAAGGTGAGCATTCTTTGGTCAAGTTGGAGAAAGCCATGAATATCCTACAGAAAGCCCCCATCCTTTTCTTTGAGTGCTTTGCCTTCTCTTTCCTTCTCCCACTAACACACATATCTTTACCCAGAGAAATGAAGCTGTGCTCATTTAAGGAATACTACTGCACAGAGTGAAAGAAGTTTAAGCAGTACTCACTGCATTGGCCAAAAGCAAGACTCCAGGAATTGATGGAATATCAATTGAAATGTCCTAGCAGGCTGGTGAAGCACTTACTTTTCTATGGCAGGAAAGTTGGAAGAAAGCTACTTGGCCAATGACTCGAAGATATCCATATTTGTATCCATTCCAAAGAAAGGTGGTCCAATGTGAGAATGCTCAAATTATAGAACAATATCATTGATGTCACATGCAAGTAAAGTTTTGCTGAAGATCACTCAAGGATGGTCGCAGCAATACAGAAGCTGCAAAGGATCAGGCAGGATGCAGATGAGGACTTGACACAAGGGATATCATTGCTGATGTCAGATGGATCTTGTCTGAAAAGAGAAAATAGTAGAAAGATATTTACTTGTTTTTTATTGACTATGCCAAGGCATTTGACTGCCTAGATCATATCAAACTATGGATAGCCTTGAGAAGAATGGGAATTTGAGAACATTTCAGTATATTCATGTGGAACTTGTACATGGAGCAAGAGGTGGTTATGTGAAGGAAAAAAGGGAATGTTGCATGATTAAAAATCAGGAAAGGTGTGCAACAGGACTGTATCCTATCACCATCCTTATTCAATTTTTATGCTGAGAAAATCATCAGAGGAGCTAGACTATATGAAGAAGAATTGTAGATGACACAACCTTGCTTGTGGAAATGAGGATGATTTGAAGCACTTGCTGATGAGGATCAAGGATTGTAGCCTTCAGTATGAATTATGACTCAATGTCAAGAGGACCAAAATCCTTACAAGTGGACTAACAGGTAGCATCATGATAAAGGGTGAAAGGATGAAGTTATCAAGGATTTTGTCTTGTTTGGATCCACAATAAATGTTCATCAAAGAAGCAGTCAGGAGATCAAATGACACATTATATTGGATAAATCCATTGCACAAAACCTCTTTAGAGTATCGAGAAGCCAGAGTTTTACTTTAAGGACTAAGTACACCCAACATAAGCCATGATTTTTTTCAATCACCTCACATGCATGTGAAAATTGAACATTTGAATAAGGAAGACCAAAGAAGAATAAACACATTTGAATTGGGGTGCTGCAGAAAAATATTGAAAGTACCATGGTCCGCCCATAGGACAGAAAATGTGTCTTGGACAAAGTGCATCAAAGTGTTCATTAGAGGCAAGGCTTCTTCAGGCATATTGTTAGGAGATACCAGTGCCTAGAGAAGGCCATCATGCTTAGTAAAGTGAAAAAGAGCCAGTCTCTCAATGAGATGGATTGACACATGACTGCAACATTGGCGCAAGCATCGGAGCACTTGTGAGGGAGCTGCAGGTCTGTGTAGTGTTTTGTTCTGTGGTGCACACAGTTACTATGGATAGGAAGCAAATTGTCAACACATAACAACAAAAGTTCTATAGAGGTTTGAGATGAATCCTGGAAGTACTCTATTACGTGTGTCTGAAGCGGAATTTATTTCCCTAAAGTCAAAGCATGCTCTATGCAATTGAACAGATTGTGTTTCCAATGGATATGGGAATCCCAGATGTAGAATATTGACATGAAGCTTGCAAAGGCACAAGTCCAAGTTCATTTCATTCTCAGTCCCTTCACTATGTACCTTCTTGAATTTTACTGATGAAAGAAAATCCACAGCTGTTACTGGGACTGTCCAACTGTTCTCTTTTACTCTGCTTTCCTTCCTGCAGATAAATGTTTTTTGTAAAACTAATAAAATGGGTCACTAAATTTGGTTTGTTTATATGTATGAATCAGTTTTTATGCTAAAAGTACATAATTAAGACAGTACTTAAAGCTGGATGATGGTTAATCACTCATGGTTTGATGTTTTCCATTTTGTAACCATTAAAAATATATAAGTAATGGTTACTAGATGAAACACACATGATTCAAGTGTAAGTATAATCTGAAAAGCAAGCACTACGAATTAGATAGATTGGATGTCATTCCGACAGCTCATGTTGACAATGTAGTCGACTTAGACTTCATTTTTTTAAAGCTTTTCACTAAGATGGGAATAAAGGCACCTCGATTAAAGAAGATAAAAATTCCCACAACTGGACCCATAGACAGCAATGTAATAAATGAAAAAAATATTGAAATTGTCTAGGATTTCGTTTTACTTGGATCCACAATCAATGCCCTTTGAAGCAAACATCAAGAAGTAAAATATAGTATTGCATCAGGCACATCTGCCGCAAAACACCCCTTTAACGTGTTAAAAATTAAAAGTGTCCCCTTGAGGTCTAAGGTGCACCAGTCCTAATGTGTGATATTTCCAGTCATCTCAATGTATGTGAAAATTGGACCATGGATGAGGAAGACTGAAGCATTGATGCCTTTGAATTGTGGTGTTGGTGAAAAATATTAAATATACCATGAACTAACAAATGAACAAAAAAAAACCTGTCTTGGAGGAATGACACCCATGATATTCCTCAAAAGCCAGGATGACAAGTGTGTCACGTACTTGGGCATGTCATCCGAGGGAGAGCAGTTTCTGGAGAAGGATCTCTTGCTTGGTAAAGGAGAGGGGCAGCAGAGAGAGGAAGGCCCTGCATAAGATGCAGTGGCACAGTGGCTGCCACAATGGGCTTAAATATAGGCATGATGATGAGGCTGGTAGAGTATGAGTACATTTTTCTTTTGTCTATAGGAACCAACTAGATAGCGCATACCAGCAAAGATGCAAATCATATGTGATTGTTTTTTTTAATCACAGTACATGACCTTTGATTGGTTTCAAAAAATTCATAGAGAACTTGGAAACATCTTTGTATGTTGTAGTTAGTTGTTGACTTAGTTACAGCTCCTGGCAACTCTGTGGACAACAGAATGAAAGACACATTGCCGTGACTCGGGCCATCTCCACTGTCATGATCATAATTGAGTCTGTTGTTGCAGCCACTATAGTTTGAGTGTCTTTCTGTCTTGGGAGTGAAGTTCAGGCTAATTTTCCAGCACTCTGTGAGACAACGTTCTGTCGTGATCCATAAGAGCTTCCTTGGCTGATGTTCAAAAGAAATCACCCGACAAATCTTCTACTTGTCATCGTCTGGAAGTGCTGCTGAACGGAGTCCAGTGACCGTGCAGGTATTTGAAACAGTGGTGGTATAGCTTCCAGCATGGCAGCAGCATGCAAACTACTGCAGCATGACAAACTGACAGAGTGGTGAACCTAGTGTCTACTCAAAAGTAGATACTGAACAGTTGTCCTCTCCTAATAAAAAACTGAGTACGCCCTTCTCCAAGCTATTCTAGATATCGGTTTATAAAATAAAATAAAAGCATCAAGAAGACCACAACCACATTGTATATGTCCCCACCATGCTGTGTGTGGGGTCTTGCAGATTCCCTTAAAGAAATCCTTCCCGTCTTTGAACTGAATCACATAATTCCAAGCAGTGTTGCTTCTCTGCTTTAGCGGTATGTCACCATTTGCTCCTGGGGCTGACAGTCCTTTTGAAGCAGCCGCAAAGGTGTCGACAACCTTCTGGTGACTTTGGGAAGGTGCTGGGAAATTCTTTCCTGCCCTTGCCAGCTGCCACCTCCTGTCTTTGCAGTGGCAGGCACTGTGCAGGAACAATGCGCTTCTCCTGCCACAGTTTCTAATGCTGCTTGCTGAGAGCACCTCAGCTACTTTATTGCCTTCCCTCACATTTTTTGGTCTTTATATTAAACATTTTTTGTATTTTTACCCCTTTTGGAAAATCGGAAAAACAGGTATCAAATTGAAAATCTACTTCCCTTCTAACATGGGAGTTTTGTTATTAGACTAAACTCAGATGGAGTGATTGTCTTCCTGAGGACCAGCTATTTTCTGAGTTATTTTTAATCTCCTCTGCTAGCCGGTCCTTAGTCTCTCATTGCCTTGAAGGTCACTTCCACAGTCATTTCAGGGTGAATTTGTAAGTTCTAGTTGAGTATCTGGCTACACGTTCCCATCCAGGGAGAGGGTTTTAACACTCCCCTTCAAACAAAGAGGAGGTAAACTGGAATAAAAGGAGACTGAATATTATACTGTGATTCTGTGTAGCTCAGATACTAGGGGGAAGGGACTTGGATTTAGATGGTGGTTTCAGAAGGAAAGGGGAAGACAGAACAGACTTGTTGACACAAGAACAGAAAAGGAGTGATCCGTGGCAGATGGAGAGACTAGAGCAGCGAAGGCGTTACAGATGAGTTTGAGTTTTCAGGAAACTCGTGTACCCCAAGTTATTTAGTCTGTACAGTCAAAGTTGATGAGCTAGGTCGTTAGTGGAAGTTTAGAACATCCTACAGTCCCTTTACTCTGCCTTAAAGCATTCACCTGCTTACACATCTCAGTGTTTACACTAGGGTCCCACTTCCTTTCTTGTTCTCTAAGTACCAGGCCTGTGGTTGGGCTGGTTTCCTATAACTTGTCTAGTTCCCCATTAGTGTTGTTGACAGAGAAGCCTCTAGTCTCATGAACCCTCTGGTAAATTGAACTCCCAGGCAATCTGTTGGTTTTGGCAGTATTGAACGAGACAGAAGAAAGACTTCGGAATTGTTACCACAAAGCCGGAATAATCTCCTTGATGCCCAGAGTCAACATCCTTAAATCACCCTGAAGCAGCTTTTGAAAAGGAGACACAGTTTATCTTACCTGATCAGACAGTCAGACAGGGCCTGAGAGTTCTAATATCATCTCTCTGCCACGGAGGAAAGGAAAGGATTTGTATACAGAATGCAGCAAGAGAACCATTTGGTAAAGGCATGTGAACAACTAGCATCTAGAGCGAGTTTAAAATACATGAAGTCTTCATGGTGGGTTGCCTGATTTTTGCCTTTTCTCAGGAGTCAGGAGAATAGAGCTCAGTTTCTTACTTCTTGATATTTTAGGTTTTGGAGCTGAGCTGTATTGTTGCATCAGATTTATTGCAGCTGCTTGGAAAAGGAGTGGAAACATTAATTAAATGATAGGAAAGTACCATACATACTCAAGTATAAGCCAACCCGAATATCAGCCAAGGCACCTAATTTTACCATCAAACTGCATTAAAAGTGTGCTGAAAAACTCAGTTCACACATGAGTATGTACGTTAACTGCCTGAGAAACTTGAAGTTTGAGCCAGAGATAGACAAAGGAGAGGGTCTTGGGCAGAGTTTTCTTTCCTACACCATCTCCACACAGGCCCAGGGACCCAGTTCTTACCTGGCAGAGCAGAAATCTGGTTTATAGTCATAAGTTATTTAGTTTACTCTTGCTGTTTGAGGGCAGTATATGTCAAAAGCTCTTAACTTGAAAGCCAGTCTCTAGGCCAGAAAAACTGGGGCCCACTGAGATCTGGTGTGTATACAGAATTCCCCTGCGGTTGAAGATAGGCATTGTTCTCAATGTTTGGACTTCCTTTGAATGGACATTCTTTCCACGCTCATGGTCAGGAACAATATATTTGAAGAGCTGGGAATCCCAAAATGGATTGGAGTTTTTCTCATTCTCTGTGTAGTCTATATTTAGGCCCTAGTCTATTAAATGTTTTAAGGAGAGTATCTGACACATTTCTAAAATATTTATTTGCTTGCAAGGGAACAACAGAAGAGCCAACTTTGGGCAATGCTACGAATGGGTTGTCAAGACTCCTTTGATTAGCCCTCACCTACTCTATATTACAGTCCTTATGCTGGCCCTTGATGGCTGAAACCTTCACTAGGACCAAATTCTCTTTGGTTAAGCCTTTCGTTCCCCCAATCAAGTATCAGATAGTCATGTTCCCGGAGTACTGAAAATAATAGCTGACTGTAATAGCTGTGATTTATTAAATGTCTGGCATTGTACTTTTAATATTTATTGTTTTCTTATTGAGGTCAAGTTGACTTTGACTTACAGACACCCTGAGGACAACAGAACAGGACAACATCACTGGCCCTGTGCTGTCTTCATACTTGTTGGCATATTAGAGCCCATTGTGATTATTGTCACTCACTCACTCACTCACTCACTCACTCACTCACTCACTCACTCACTCACTGCACTATCTACTTGACTCAGACTCACAGCGACCCAAAGACCAGAGGAGAAATGCCCTTTACAGAAGTTGAAAGCCTTATCTTTCCTCTAGCTATTGTGGGGTGTCTTCCAATATAGGGAGCTCATTTTCCAGCACTATAGTGGACAAGATTCAGTTGCAATCCCCAGGTTTTATTTTTACCAATTTTGGAAACAGATCACCAAGCCTTTCTTCCTCATCTGAAAGTACTGCTGAAACCTGCCCACCCTGGATGACCCTGCTTGTATTTGAACTGCTAATAGCAAAGCTTCCAACACCATAACAATGCACAGACTACCACAGAATGACAAATTGACAGGTGGGTGGTGGAACTTTTTGCATATTATCTAATTTAATCCTTACATCAGCTACAGGAAAAGAGTGCTATTATCTCTATTTACAAATGCAGAGACAGAAAACAAGACAAGTAAATTGCTAAAAAGCCATACAGTTCTTAAGTGTCAGAGATAGAAGTAGAGACTTGTACTGTGCAGAGATGCTAACAATGAATCAACCCTCTTAATTCTAAGGAGTAGTTTCTGGTGGAGATTTCAGGAGTCAA
>PVJH01037732.1:0-17666 GCA_004026705.1 Nesogale talazaci | reverse complement strand
TGAGCTCACATGCAAAGGGCCAGGCCCTTTCGCATGTGGCTCCAGAGTGGCCATGGCTTGCGTGGCGCAGGGCAGAGAGCCATGGCGGCGGGCGGCAAGCAGGGGCACTCGCTTACCCACGCACTTCCTGTGCGCATTGAGGATAAAGCCCTCCGCACAGATCACTGTGTGGTTGACACAGTAGAAGGATCCCAGGGTGTTCACACAGAACTGCCGCCGGTTACAAGCGTGAGCACCTAGCAGGCACTCGTCTTGGTCTAGTGTCGGCCGCGGAAGGAAAAACAGAAGGGCTGTTAGAGAAGGCGGCCTGCCACCCGGCGGAGAAGCCGAGGCCCAGAGAAGGCAGGGCTCTGCCAGGGCCTCCCAGCCCACCGCCGGTGGTGGAGTCTGTACCCCGATCTGAGTGGGAAGAGGGGAGAGAGCTCAGTGCCGACACCCCCTGACTCAGACTGGGTGAGGAGGAGTGCGGAGCAGAGGGGTCTGCCCACGGCCACAGACCAGAATCGGGTCCACTGGCCTCTGCCCACGCCCTACTTCCCAGGCAGCCAGGGGCACAGGAGCACGAACTGCAGACACAGCGTGCTTTGGGTGTGTGTGTGGCGGGGAGGGGTGAGAGAGGGGAGCTTGTGGGGAGGGGGGCATGTTAGGCTAGCCTCAGAAAAGGGGAAGAGGCTCTAGGAGCAGCTGCGAGGCCTAGGCTCTGCCCAAAAGAAAAAGAGGAGCCTGGGGCTCTGTAACGTGATTTTGTAAAGTGCCCAAAGGAATCCAGACTTTAAAAGAAGAGTCGAAAAAATAAAAACAGAACAGTGCTTGAGCTTCTCCCAGTGGCTAAGGCCGGGCAGAGCAGGGGTCCTGTGCTGCAAGACGGCACCGCCAAGGGACGCCGCCACTTTCTCACGAGGATCCCCACAGAGGGAAGTGGACGCCAGGGGAGGCGCCAATCCATGGGGGAGCAGAGTGGAGTCAGGCCTGGCCCAGGCCCATTCCCTGCCTGGGTCCTGTGAGATGAACTCCCAGCTGCAGGGTCATCGTCTACCCCCACGCCATCTTCGGAGAAAGGGCAGTGCTGTGGCCTCCCTGCTGGGTGCCCAGGGTGGGATTCCCACACCCTGTGGGCACAGGGAGAGGTTCACCCCTCTCAGAACGATAGTCGCGGTCAAACAACTGGCGCAGGATGTGGGCTCCCAGCAGGAGGTGGTGGGTTTGCAGACAGACTTACCACATCGGGGCACTATCCCCTGGGTTTGCTCTAAGTCTTCCCTGGGCCTCTTGTGCCTGTCAAATCCCTCTAGCCTGACTTCAAACAATTTTTCCCATGTCCTACGGTGTTTTAAAAAGTTCCGATTTTTGGGAAAAATGCACAACAAGCTAGGGAACAGCGGGAGAACAGGAAGGGATTATATCCCCTCTACCCCTCGTCCCCGACCCAGGTCAATGGTGTTCCGCTTTATCAATGTTAAAATCTGGTCACTTTACTCTAGCCTGGTCCTTGAGGGCCCATGCTCAGAGGGTCTCAGCCCGAGGGCCCCACCAGGATGAAACCCAGACTCCTGCCCCAGCTCCAGGCATGTCTGGGAGTGGGCAAGGATGCCACGGGCCCTCTTCAGAGCCCCAACATGGCAGTGGTAGCAACTCAGGGTTGCCAATCCTCTTCTTCCTCCCCGTAGCACAGGAGGGGCACCGGGCACCCTCCCACCCACAGCCAGGGCGGGGGCAGGGGAGAGGCCCCCAGGGTCCCTGGCACATTCCATTTCCTGGCATGGATGTGTGCCCGCACACCAGTTCTGTAGGCCCTGCACCCAGAGCAGCAGCACATCCAGTAGGGACTCTAGGAGCAGGGCCAGCACCTGCACTTCTGACTTCAACGTCTGAGGTCCTCGCTCTAGGGATTGGCAGATCCTGCCCTGCCCACACACTGCCCCTCCTGGTCACCTGTGAGGCCCTTCCTGACATCCTGCTACAGCTGCTCGACAGGGGTGGGGGTGGGGGTCATCACAATACCCAAACCTGCCCCCCCTTGCACCAACTAACAGAGAGTGTGAGACCCCAGCCGCCTCCGCCCTCCCCGAGGCCAACCGGGGCTCACAGGCCGAAGGCAGCCCTGACCCTGGCACTCACCTTCGCAGGACACGCCGTCGGCCATGATGGCATAGCCAGGGAAGCAGGAACACATTGCTGTGTCCCCAACGATGTTACACACCTGCTTGCAGGGCCCATTGTCTAGGAAGAAGCGACACAGCCAATCAGAGCCCTCTGTCCCCCATCCCACCCCACTCCCAGGTTACGGGCACCCTCTGCAGCAGGGACAGAGTCCCCCTGAGGGTATGCAGCGGACGGAACCCAGGCGCCAGGCCTGCTGTCGGTTACGGAGCCTGACTTCCACCTGGCGACAGTCTAACTTCCCGAGGCACCCCTGAGGACCCCAGGAAGAAAGAAGCCAGAGAGGAAGGAGAGAAAGGATGTACTGGGGACCATGGAGCAGAGCCGTACAGGGAGAACCCCTGTGCCCCACGGATGGCATCTCCCCGTGCACTGCCACGGTCAGCTGTCCTGATCGCCCAGTGCAGAGAAGCTTGTGTGGGCGCCGAGTCCAGCAAGGCACCTGTCGCACAGACCTCTCAGCCAACTAGCCCACGGCATGCCCCCTGCCAGCAGCCCCGCCGCCCTCTGTTTCAGGGCCCTGCCCAGGAACAGGGCCCTTCACTTACCTTTGCAAGTGTTGGGTTGAGGCAGGGGTAGTGGGATTGTGTTGGGGACCACTGGGGGCGCTGGTGGCCTTGGTGCAGCCTGTACCCGAGACTCCGCTTTGGGGGAATTATGTTCTGTGGCAAGCAGAGCAGACGGGACAGTGGCTCCGAATCAGAATGCACATGGCTTGCTCACACCCCTGGGCACTGGGAGACCTTCACTACCCCACTGCACCCCCATTGCACAGGGGAAGAGACTGGGGTTCCACGGAGAGCCTCAGGCAATACCTCACAGCCATGTATGTGATTTGTGGGGAAGGGGAGAGCATCCATAAGAAGGAAGAAGGTGAGGAACTAGAGAGGAAGGAGGAGGCTCCAGACAGGTGGCAGGAAGGAAATCTTTCGGGACCAGGGCAGCCTCCTGCGTTCCCATTGGGCATCCAGGATCCCATGAACCTGGTGCTGGACATGGCCTATGTCTGTCTCTGGGGGCAAACCCCAAGGCTGTGGGACCTCTGTTTGCAGGACCTCCCCAAGCCGCACAGCTGGGGCTGCCAGACCCTGTGGGTGCACCACGTGGCAGGATGGGATCAAAGACCCCACAATTCTTCCTGTCTTGCCCTGAGGTTCCCGTCCCAGGAATACGATGGTGCTCTGACAAGCGCAGCCTTCGGCCCCACCCACACCCACACGACAGACCAGGTGGGCAGGTAGGTCCTTACCTGGCCGGCAGGTGAGGCCATCGTCCTGTAGCAAGAAGCCAGGGAAGCAGGCGCAGTGGTAGGAGCCCACGGTGTTGATGCACAGGTGCTGGCACAGCTCCCCCGGCAGGAGCAGGCACTCATCCTGGTCGTCGCCCGGCAAGCTGTTGGCCAGCTCAGCCTCGGTGCCCAGGGACAGGGCTTCCCGACTCCCAACCTCTGCCTCTGAAACTGGGCACGGCCATGGCTTAGGATGTAGCAATAGGTCAGCCTGGCCAGGTGGCCAAGTGGATGGACCACCCAGAACTCAGTCTAGGTCCTCACAGAACCCTCTGCCCAGCGGGGAGAGTGAGCAGAATGGAGGGTGGGCAGACAGATGGGCGGACTGACAGATGGACGCATTATGCTCAAGCAAACAGGTGAGCCGACAAACAAACCTTCAGCAAGAGAAAACCCAGCAGAACCAGGGTCCAGACCGCATCATCTCAAACTTGGTGCAACATCACAGCGTAAGACCCACAACACGCCCCAGGAAATAGCTGACAAGCACCCGAGGGACTTCCCTAACAGGAAGCGCCCCCACATCTGTATTCTAATGGGATGGGGCATGAACCTGACTCAGGCCACACCTCACCTGGGCAGCAGGCACCCAGAGGCTCACTGGGACTCTAAGCCTACTGCTGCCCAGGCAAGGCCGAGAGGTGATGGGCACAGGTGTGGTCATCCACAAATGGTTCTAAGGATAGTGAAGAAGTGGCCAACTCATTATTCACTTATTCATTCATTCGTTCGTTTCTCTTGTCAGCCAAGCACCATGCCTGGCACTGAGCATGCACAGGTTCAAAACAGTTACCTGGACTGAAAAGAGCTGATAAGATAAGTGGGGGGAAGTTCACAAGAGCTTTCGAAAGTTCACAGAAGAATCTATTGAAAGATAATGGTGTTTTTCCATGAGCTTCATACGAGTGCTTTCTGTGTGTCTGGTTATGCATTGTGCACTGAAGACACAGGAACAGCACAGGTAAGTGGATGTGTGGCAGCAAAAGAGAGGGAAGAAACAGGTGGCTGGAGGGTGGGCCTATGAGCGGATGGATGATTAGATGGTTAGATATTTAGGCAGCTGGTTAGGTAAGACTAGAGGATGAATAAAAAAGCGGATGAATGAATGAAAAGACAGTTGAGGGCTGAGCCCCAGTGGCGTAGTGGTTGTGCGCGGGACTGCGGCCCACTGGGTTGGAGGTTCAAATCCAGCAGCAAGGCTGGGCCTCCTACTCCCACCACCAGAAGGCAGTGATGCCCCCAAAACAAACAAAAAAAAAACAAAAAAAGAAAAGACAGTTGAACTAATGTGTGAAGGAGCAGGTAAGGGCTGGATGAGTCAGAGGGTGGTTTGGCATGGGGATGGATTTAAGGAGAGGCAGATGTATGGACCTGTAGATCTATGGATAAATAGGAGGGAAGGTGGGTGGGTGAGCGGAAAGATTGATGGGTGGATGGGTACATTGATGGACGACAGAGTGAATGAAATCATGGTCGGTTGGCAGATGGGAGACACAGAGGGGTGGTGGGTGAGATGCGAAGGTGTGAGGAGGAGGCAATGAATGAGAACGGAGATGAGTGGGCAGATGTGTGGGCTAAGGGGTGAGGGGCTTGTGGGGGTGGATGCGCTGGATGGATAGGTAAAAACAGACTTGAGAGCAGACGGACTGATGGGGAAGATGTATGGGCCCGTAGGCAGATGCACCTGAGGGCGGATGGACGGATGGTCAGAAGGAAGGGTAAACAAACATATGGATGGATGACCCAGTGAGGGCACAGGTGTGAATGGGAGAAAACAGAGGTGAGATGGGAAAATAAACAGAGAGGCAGGGAGTCGCATGGTGCCCAGGTGGACAAGGATAGGGGAAAACGGATGAGCGGACAGTGGAACCAAGAAGGGTGGTGGGCCATTAGCGGTCAGGTGGGTGGGTCCATAAGTAGAAGGATGACAAAGATTGCCGTCTCAGAAATAATGGAATCGAGTCCAGAGTGAGAGGCCACAATAGAAGCCTGCCTAGAACAGAAAGTGTCTCTAGTGGAGCCAGCTTCCCACAGAAGGCCAAGGACCACCAGCCGGAATTGAAAGTCACAACCGTGCTGTCCCTCATCCATCTGCTGTACCTCCCCAGTTCCAAAGGGGGCGGGGGGCAGCACCCACCTCTCCGAGGCATGGCCGCGGGCTCTGGCGACCTGTGGACCTCCGGCACGATGAGCGAGTCTTCGCCCTCGCAGCAGGAGAGCATCACGTGGTTGCAGGGGTAGCCCAGGTTGGGGTTGGACTCACACACGTGGCCCTCGGCCTGGACCCGCAGTCCCATGGCGCAGCAGTCACAGCATTGCTGCAAGGCAAGGGGCAGCCGTCATGGCCCCGTCACCACCGGATGTACAGCGCCCGGCATGACTGTGGGGCTCCGTGACCACTCGGGGTCTCTGGGTGCAGCCTCGGGCCAGACTCGGGGGACAGGCTGGTGAAGGCAACGGAACAGATCTGGATTGCATCTCTGCTGCGCTCCGGGCACCCGGGTGAACTACTGGGTGAAGAAGCAGCTAAGGGGCGGATGACCTGGATGGATGAGTTAAACTGTGTGACAAGTAGATGAGTTCAGGGGAAGGAAGATGTATGGGTCAAAGAAAAGACGGTGTGTGTTGGTGTGTGTGTTTTCTTTGTCTCCATGTCTCAGCTCCCAACCAGGTCTGGCAGAGGAGGGCCAATGCAAACTTTTTCAAAAGCACGGAGGACCTCTCTGGTGGAAAGCCTTGCTACAAATTGCTCCTTGTCAGGGCTGAGAGCCAGTGGTGTAGTGGTTGAGTGCGGGACTGCAGCCCACTGCACTGGCTTGGCGGTTCAAATCCAGCAGCAGCAAGGCTGGGTAGCTCCTACGACCACCAGAGGGCAGTGATGCCCCCCCCCCAATTGCTCCTTGTCTACCTCCATTAGTTCCCTCCTCTCTAACACCACCATCCAGGCCAGCCACCAGACAACACTGGCCAGTGCCCCCTGCAGAATGGGCGGGGCTTTCGGGACAGCTTTGATCTGAAGCTGAAATTAATTGGCCAGCCCTCTCAATTCTCCTTCTTCCTCTTTCTTGGGACACATATGTGATGGCTGGAACTGTCTCAGCCTCCCTGGGCCGAGAAGTGACCTTGGTGACAGAAGTTAGAGACTACAGGATGACTAAGAGGGAAAATAAAAGCAGCAGCCCCTGTCCCTGAAAATACCATTTAGATCGACCATCCACCGTCACTCACGACTGCATCCACCGTCCTGGCAAGGACATGGCGGCTCCTCTTACCAAGAAGCAGTCTCTTCTTTGTGCCTTATGCCTTGCTCTGGCTAAGAAGAGACCATGTGCCAGTTTTGAGTCTGGGCCTCAAAAGAGCCTGCACGCTCCTATGAGCTCCCCTGGGCATCTGCCCAGTCTCAGAAGTCCAGACGAGCGTGCAGGAAGTTGAGCAACCACGTGGGTCAGGCTGATTCATGGGCCGTATTCTGGACCGGGTAACTCCATCAGAGGCATCAGCTGACAGGGACACATGTGCAAGCTCGGCCAGGCTACGCCAAGCCAGCATGGCCCTTGTCGGCAGAAGTAGGAGCTGACACGCACACAGAAGCCAAGGCAACCCAGAAGCCACTAGGTTTGGGAAGACTTGTTACACCATGGCTAATCAATGCTCCAGATGGACACCCCAACGCTATATTGCTTCTATGTTCTGCTCAGAACCACCCCGTAAGGGAAGGAGTGCTATTCGCATGTTGACCATGGAGAATCCGGGGCTCTGGACAGGGGAAAGACATAGTCCAGGAACACACCTAAAAGGGTAAGTCAGAAAGTACTGCTACCACGTCTCAGACGCCTTTATGAAAAGAAAATATTTAACCGTGAAGCAGACATCGCCCAATATAGGCCCGATCCGAGGGGATGCACTTCTGAAGATTGTTTCCCGAGGGTGTGCTGCTTCCCTCAGCGAACCCTGTGCTCTCTGAGACCCACCCAGTCTCGCTGCAGTTTCGGCATTCTCGGGGGGCCTCTCGAATGGTGTCCCTTGGAAATGGTCTCTGGGCTTCGGAACAAAATGAGGTCTGCAGGGGCAAGGTCAGGGCTGTTGGGTGACGGTGTAAGGTTTTTCAACAAAATTCTCATAGACCAGCCCTCACAGAATGAATAGGTTCATTGTTAGACTTTTTTTTTTTCCAGTGCTCAGTGCAACTTTCTTGGACTTTTTTCTTATCCACGCAGTTGGAAAAAAAATTTTTTTAAACAATTTCTCTATTAATCTCTGTGCTTATTCTGAGTCCTCTCAGAGTCCTTTCAAGCCATCCCAGTGCACCCAAGACAAGCAAATGACTGAGAGGATCGGTCTGCAGCTGTCCATTGAGCTCGGAGACACAGTTACATGTGTTTTGTTTGAAATCACGTATGTGTGTGTGTGTGTGTGTGTGTGTGAGAGAGAGAGAGAGAGAGAGAGAGAGAGAGAGAGAGAGAGCCGGAACATTACTTTCTGACTTGCCTTTCTAAACTTCCTTGTGATCAAAGTCCTTTCCGCAGGATCAGCTGTTCTCAGGGAGACACTGACCCCCCACAAAGACACACAGTACCCTCTGCACCAGCTCTTCAATGTTACCTTGTAGACATTTTGCTACAATTGCCCAGATTTGAAACAATGGCTGCCCTCTTTCATGCCCTCCTGCTTCCTGCCTCCTCCAGGGACCAGAATGAGCCAAGCGGCCTTGACTCTGTTCTACTGCCCTGGAGGGCCTCCCCCTTCGCTACAAAAACAGCCAGCTGTCAGCCCCCAGCAACTCTGCTCCCTTCTTCAGTGCAGCACATGATCAACCAGGACCAGGATATTTCCCAGGCTCCCTTGAAACTCGGTGTGGCCACAGGATTCGGTTCTCGTCAATGAGATGTAAGCAGAAGTACAGCTCTGCCCTCCTGCTTTCTCCCATCTGCTGGCCAGAGCATGCAGCAGGAGGTTCAAGCTGTCAGGGAACTGAGAGAGCAGGAACCCTTGTCCCTGATGGCCACAGAGCTGCTACACTGGCCCTGACCCCCCCCCCCACCTCCCTCTTGCAGCCTGTGAGAAAAAAGCCCATGGTCTTGCAGGGTTTCCAATACTGGCAGGCCAAGTGACACACTCTGGCCCTGCCACCCAGACTGAGAGAAGGAAGGTTTATTGTGCCAATCTGCCTGATAAACACATATGGGATTAATTGAAGGGCAGAATGATAAATGGCTCTTTATAGCCTTTCTTTTTTTTTGTTTATTTTTTTTGGGGGGGCAATCACTGCCTCTGATGATTGTGGGTGCTACCCAGTGCTGCTCCTGAGAGCCGCAGCTGGGTTTGAACAGCCAAGCCTGTGAGCCGCAGTCCCGCACTCAACCACTTACACTACTGGGGCTCAGCCCTCTTTATAGCCTTTCTAGTTCTTGAGTCTCTCGCTTTCTAGTGGTCGGAGCAGGGTGCAGCTTGTCTTAACCAGTTCCCTGCTTCAGCCGGCAAGGCTCACTTCCTGCAAGACATCCCTGAGAAGAAGTCACATGGACCTACCCTGATGCAGCCCTGGGTGCTGGAGCAGCCGCGTGGAGACCCCTGCCAGGATGAGATGCTGACACGTTCACTGATTCAGCTTTCCTCCTGCAGTCCGAGTCATTGTGTGTGTTTTGTGAGATAGAGGAGGACTTTGTAGATCCATGTGGGCCCTATGGGCTAGTGTTGGACTTAATGGGCTTGGGCAGCACTGAGTTGAGACGTTTTCTGAATGTACGCTTACCCTTTATATAAAACTCTCTTTTCCATATGAGTTTCTGTGGATTTGTTTCCCCCGTTTACCCAGACTACCACACAGACATCCTCAGCCACCTATCTTATCTTTCTGGCCTTTACTCAGACCTACTGGGCCTCTCTCTACCCCACTGCTGTCTGATGGGAGAGCACCCCCTCGAGGGGCTGGTCACTCTCCCAATGGCCAGAAGGAACTGACTGTATTCATCCAGAGCCTCAGTGACTCCACTGCACTTGGGGGAAAACCACAGTCCTGACCAAGATCAACAGGGTCTGCTGCCTCCCCTCTGTTGCAGCTCCTCACACTCTCACTCTCACTCCACTCCACTCCACCACCTGGCTGTCTCACCGCATCTCAAACGTGCCACGCACACCTTCTCCAAAAGCCAGTCTCTAACCACTCAGGGGAGTTGAACGCCCATGCTTTCTCCCTCGGAACTGTTGGTGATTTTGAACTGCGACTGTGGATGGCAGCTGAACACACCACCACCTCCAGACCACTATTCTCACTGCCCGGAAAGCACCTCCCGCAGTCATCTGCAAGGCTTGACTGTCCTCCTTCAGGGCTCTACCCCAACTGACCCCTTCTCAGTGAGGCTGTCCCTTCCCCCTGTTACCAGACACTCCAAACTCTGCCAGCCCCGACCCTGCTCATCTGACCGATTCTCCCTCTGCTACCCTCCAGACCCTCCTACACAACAGACATACATAGCTACACACTTCCTATGTGCTCGTCCTGGTCTTTGTCTCCTTGGCAAGAGAGAAAGCTTCCCAAGGGGAGAGGTTTCCATGTCACATTCCCTGTTTATCCCTAAAATCTCCAACAGCCTCAACACGTATTCTTCAGGGTCACTATGGCAGTCACCTAACATGGTGTCAATGTGAGGATTAAGAGTGTAGAGGAGAAGTCTGGCCTGGAGATAGCCAATGAGACCTCTATGTGGGCATAGCCTTCTCCTGAGAATTCTGGGAAATCTGGCTGTGTTTCTCCCTTGGAGATGAAAGAATCCCTACTCAGTCCCTTAGAGATGCTCTACTGACAAGACACAAGGCTGTGAGACAGCTCGGAGAAGCTTCCTGGGCTTACCTGATGGAAGCAGACCTCTGAAGCCAGAAAAACCACACAGAGACTCCTGCCAGTGCTAAGATGCTTCTACCGCCACTGGACACACAAGACTCTGCACCCCCTGGCCTGTGACTGTCCTGGCATCATTCATTGCATGTGCTTTGTGAGTCTGGAGAGGACTTAAGGATTGAGATCGGACATATGGGCCAATATCGGACTGATGACCTTGAACGGGACAGGGCTGGGATGCTTTCTCAATGTCCCATTCCTCTTGTATATAAACCTCTCCCTCATATCCATATGTGTGCTTATGTATTTGTTTCTCCAGTCTACCCGGACGGACACAGTAACTGAACGATGATGAATGATGCGTGATGTTTTCAATGCAGAAACCTGCCCCAGGGGTGAAGATCACTGAAACCCCTCCACCCTCAAGGACCTTCCGGCCCAGCCCCGCCTTGCCGCCCCACAGCAGGCTGGGAGCACCCAGGTCACACTTGCCTTTGACAGGGAGACGCCACAGGTATCACTGTCCTCGGCCCCACAGGCCTCACCCGCCTTGGCCCCCAGGACACCAGCCATGCAGGTCTTCTCCTGCAAGTAGGAGGTGCAGCAGTGCTTCTGAGCTGTCCTGCAACAGAGAGGGTGCTTAGCCCCAACCTAATAAGGCCCTCAACCCAGAACCATGCACGCCTCCCGATGAGCTGCTCCCGCAGAGGACACAGACTCCGCCGCTTCTCAGGCTCCGAGAAGAACAGGCCCCTCCGGTCACACAGTGGGCAGGCGCTGGGGCTGGGCCTGGGGCATCAACAGATGCTGAAAAGCCTGTCACACCAGGTGGGTTTCCCATCTTGATTCAGCAAAGACCGACCTGAGTGTGACCTGACTCAGGAGGGATGGGGGGTGGCACACAGAGATGGGACCCTTGGTGGAGAGTGGGGGTGGGAATACACCCAGAGAGCCCTGGGGAAGCACAGCCTCCAGGTCCCCAGCCACTGCCTCTTCATCCATATCCTGGGGCCAAGAAGCCTCAGAAGTCCAAACCGGGATCGCAGGAAGGAGGTTTCTGCACCACCGAGGGAGGGCTATCCAGGTATAGAGCTAGAGCTCACGGAGTGAGGAACCTATCATCATCACGTGGGGGGTGCAGACATGTCCCAGGGCCGCTCAGGTTCTCCACCCTGGAGCCTCAGGATGTGAGCGCCTTTGAAATAGGGTCTCATGCAGATGTCATCAGTCACATGAGGTCACAGTGGTAGGCTGGGCCCTAGCCCAATACGATTGGTGTCTTTACAAAGAAGGAGACTGTGGTAGTTAGACAATTTCATGTCATCTTGATAAAAGAATGGAAGGAGAGAAAAAAAAAAAGAAGGGAAAAAAAAGAATGAAGGGGTGGAGCCTAGCCTGTCAATCAGGTCACAGCCTGATGATGCTTCCTTGTGGGTGTGGCTTTCTCATGAGGATTCTGGGAACTTCCTCTCTTCCTCCCTGGAGGCAGGGCACTGTCTTTCTCTGCTTTTCCTTCCTGTTGACGAGGAGCCACAGTCAGAGAGCTGGAGGGGCACCCCACTTGCGCTGAGGTCCTTCCACTGCCACTGGATCCACAAGACTTTTCACCCGCTGGCTTGTGATCTGCCTGCATTTGGCGTCACTGTGTGTGCTGCCTGAGTCTGAAGAGGAGTGCGTGGACTGGTATTGGACAGATGGCCTTATGGACTCAATCTGGACTGGGCTGGATTGTCTTCTTAATATACATGGACTCTTTGATATCAAGCTCTCTGCTATGCCTATCTGAGTGTCTCTGAGTTTCCAGATTAACACAGAGATCAACAGAGAGATGGCGAGAGTGGTGTGTAACACAGGGAACCAAGATGGGAGGGAACACAGCCATCAGGCAAGGCGTAACTAGGCAACCAGAGGCTGGGAGAGATGGGGAAGGTCTGCTTCTAGAACCTTATGGATCTGCTGCCATCCCGAATTTGAACACCTGGCTTCCAAATTTCTCAGAGAATACCTGACTGTTGTTTTAAGCCAGTGGCTGGTGGTGTTTTGCTTAGTTGTTCACTCCAGGGGGTTGCGTGGCTTCACTACCAGGACACCTCAAATTAGGGGGACTACAGAGGGGCAGGGAAGGGACACATTAGAACTGATTGTTTTTTTTCCCCTACAGAAGTCAGGGTGAGCTGGAAGTTAGGAAACACAGGGTCTGATCCTGGCCATGCTGTCCATTAAGGTACTGCGTGGCTTTGGGCGCGTCACGTCGTCTCTCTAAACCCCATCGTCTTCCTGGACTGGTAACTTAAGTAGGCTGGTTCGAGGAAAAAGGATCAACGGCTGACAAGCTGTCCTCTGGACCGAGGGGAGGGAAGCCATGGGCATAGATGAGGCTGGGCTGAGGACCCCTAAATCAGAGGCACAATCCGCTGGGTAGTGAGAGGCCTTCCTTGGGGAGGCCCCCAGTGCAATGTGGGAAGGAGAGCAGCGGATCTCCAGGTCGGAGCAGAGGGCGGGCGTCAGGGTGAGTCACACCCTCCTCGGCAGTGGCCGTAGGGTGGGTAGAAGCATCAGTGAGGTGTCCCAGTCAGAACAGTGCTTTCAGTATTGCACACGGTACAGCCCCTTAAGGGTGCTCAGCAGGCCGGCTCTCCATGCAGGGCAACTGTGTTCTTGAGACCAGACTTGGGTGAAGCAGATGGCTTGCCGCCAACCCAACCCCAGGGGCCCTTTTGCACAGCAGGTGTCGGAGACGGAAGCCACCAGGGACCTGGAGGGTCCCACCTACCTGCAGATGTCGCCCTCCGTACCACTCTCCGGGATGTCCAGGCACTCGTCATTATCGATGGCCCACTGCTGCCCAGCTGCACAGCATGTCTCGATCAGGGCCTTGGTGGAGACTGGGGGTAGCAACGGAGGGCAGAGTCAGCCTCAGGTAGGACACGGGTCCCAGGGCCTATGGTCACTGAGCACAGGAGATGCTCCTGGGCCTCTTCCACACCCCTTTTAGGGAACCCACCCCACCTCCTCCCAGCCCCATGTCACTACAGCTCGCTTGAGAAATCTGCCTGGCTCAGGACTCCCAGGGGCAGGGATAGGTGGGTCTGAGGGAGTGCCACCAACAGCTGACTCCCATGCAGGTGCCCACAGGGGACAACTGGGCGGTGCCCTCATGCCCAGAGTTCCCCAGGGCTAAGTCTGAGGCTGGCTCTTTCCTGCTTGCCCCACCCTAGCAGGGACCTCGCCCTCCCACCCTCAAACAAAGCACATACACAGAAATCCGGGACTGGGACCCAAGGCAGGATCAGATAAGAAGGTGCAACCTCAACAATGAAGGAAGTTTAAAACTCGCTGGGTATGGCAGTCATATACTCTTGTGTCAGTTTCATGATTGGGAGTGTAGGGGTGGAGTCTAGCCTGTCGATCTAGAGATAGCCAATGAGACCTCTGAGTGGGCATGGCTTTCTCCTGAGAATTCTGGGCAATCTCATGGAATTTTCCCCTGGGAGATGAGAGACACAAGACTCAGTCCTTGGGAGACATTGCTGCTGACAAGACAACATGGCAGCATGCTGGCAGATCTTGAGTCCTGGAAACTGAAGGAGAGGAGTCAAAGAAGAAGCCACATGGGCTTCCCCTGATGGAACCAGACCTCTGAAGCCAGAAAAGCCACACAGAGGCCCCTGCCAGCGCGGAGATGCTTCTACCACCACTGGATACACAAGACTCTGCACCCATTGGCTTGTGATTGTCCTGGCGTCATTGCTTGTGCTTCATGAGTCTGAAGAAGACTTTATAGACTGGTATCGGACATATGGGCTAATAGTGGATTTATGACCTTGGACCGGACTAGGTTGGGATGCTTTCTCCATGTTCCATTCGTCTTGTATATAAACCCCTCCCTTCAAAAGATGTGCATGCTTATGAATTTGTTTCTCTAGTCTGCCCAGACTAACACACTGGGGAAGCTAATGGGATGAGTCCGTGATGGGACTTGGTAGGTGTCGGGGATGGGGGTTGAACTTCTTAAACCCAAAGGCACATCAGTTTTTAAAAAATGGCTAATGAGAGCAGCTGGCTAAATCAAGGGTGAACATCTGTGTACAACAAAGACGCCCGTGGGCAGGCCTGCCGCTGACCGGGTAGGAGACCCTTCGGGGATGCCTGGAGACTGGAAAGCTGTCATTGCTCTTTAGAAAACAGCACACGCACCTGCACACAGACACGGACAAGGTCAAGGCCAAGGCACAGCGGACAAAGAAAAGACCATCGTGATAATGGACAAAAGAAACTCAGAGAGTACACAGAAAGACCCCCGGCCCCATCCGAAACCTGAGCTGAAGACAAAGCCAAAGAACACAACGGCAGGATGTCACCGTGCCGCTGCTGGGATGGTCACTGCGTGCCACCCCCATGGAGAGGAATAAGGCAACTCCTCCAGGATTGGTAGTACAAGGACCCACCACGTGATCTCACAGGCGTGCTGCTCGGCCTGCCAATCACAGAAATGAAGGACGGAGCATGAACAGAAACACACATGCGCACACATGCAAGGCTTCTTTTTGCTTTGCGTTTCGATCCCACCTCTGTATACCAAGGAAAATAAGCTTCACTCACAACCGAAGGACTCTTCTAAAAGAGCCTGGATCACCAGGTTCTACCAGGAACAGGCAGCAAGCACCACACTCGATGGTAAAATTAGATGCATTCCCCACAAGGGCAGAAAAGACAACCAAAATGTTCACTGGCATATGACTATGTAGCACTGTCCTAGAGACACTAGGATGCGATAAAATAAGAGTTTTAAAAGAGGGTCCAATAGAAAGATGATCAGAGAGAATGATCCTGAAGTACTTCAAGTGTTGTGATTAAGTTCATTTTCCAACCGTCTGCATCGCCGGCAACATCAGTTCCAAGAAGTCCTCATTCATCATGTGAAGCCACAATGCCTGGCACAGAGTAGACGTAAAGCAAGCTTTTGCTGATAGAATCCCGGACACATCAGGCTGTTCAAAATCTCTAGCCCCAAAGGCAGGATCAACACTCATTCTCAGACCCTCACACAACGTGCCTGACCCAGGTCTCCGGGACCCCACGACAGCCAGACAGAGCCCAATCTCCACCTGTCTGGATGCCATACAGCCAACACATGAGTCACTTTATGCTCTGGCACTCGCGAGCCTCACCTGGCTGGAATCCTGGTGACGCCGAATTCCCTCCAGCCATTCTCTGCACAGCTCAGACACAATTGTTCTTTCTTGTACTGGACTGGGCGATATGCCTCAGCGCTCCAAGACTACCTTATAGAGACTTGGGGTTTGGGGACAGAACCCTAGGTCTTTGGCAGAAGAAACATGATGGGTGCCAGCTGGAACCACAGTAACAGCTGAAAGACCTGGGCCAGGGAACTCTAATCCTTGCAGGTATACATTGAAGGTGAATACTGTTACCATTCCTATTGTACAGATGAATTGGGGGGCTACACTTCCAAGCCTCAATCTCTCCTCTCCCCTTCCTCTCCCTGGGCCTCTCTGTCCCCATGTCTGGGCACAGACCAGCAACTTGAGGCAGCAGATCTTGAAGGCCCTTTCTGCAACTCTAACCACCACCAGACTGGGAGACAGCCAGGCAGCCATGTTCAGTGAATGGCATATTCTCTCCCTGTCCTTCTTGATCACAGGCCAGGTTTCAGGCTACGCTTGGCAGGCTTCCCACCATTCTCTCCTGGCCTCGTTCACCCCAGCTTTCCTCCTTTGCAGACAAAGGAATTCATGGGCCATGACCCAATGGGAAGGTCATCCAAGCAAAACAGGAGGGGGGAGATTTATGCACGGGCCAAGTGGGACATGATCCTGCGCCGCTCAAGATGCGGGAGGCAGGGTGGAGCAAAACTAATGAGATGTGTGTGCCCCTTCACCCTCCATCCAGGCCTCCTTCCCATGATCCACGCCTGTCCTTCAAGCTCAGCTCTATGTCTTCCCCCCCCCACCCCCTCCTCCTCCTCATCCCCCTACCAACCCCACCCCACCCAGCCTGCACTCCCCACCTCTGTCTCTCTCTGTCTCTGGTTCTTATTAAACTCCTGAGTGCCAACCTGTAAGTTCCAGCCCTGAGGACCCCTGCTCTTCTCCACCACCACCTTCCACCTGAGTGATCTCACCCAGGTCTGAGCGCCAAGTCCGGGCCGTCCCCGACTTACCAGGTGCCTCAGTTGCAGCAACGACATTTGCAACCGTTCTGCTGTGTGTACATCTTTTCGTCAGTAACGTGACAGTGAAAGCAGCCCCTTACGTTTTTTACTGACCTAGATCAAGGGCTTCAGTTGCTTAAAAGCAAACAGACAAACGTATTGCCATCGAGGTGACGCGGACTCCCAGAGGCCCCGTAGGGTGGGGTAGGACTGCCTCTGTGAGTTTCCAAGACTTGAACGCTTCACGGGAGTCGAAAGCCTCATCTTTCTCCCCAGGAGCAGGCTGGTGGCTTCGAACGTCAGACCTGGAAGGTTGCAGCCCGATGGGCAACCATCACACCACCGGCGCACCTTGTTGCTTACAAAGAAGACCTAAATGCTGATTGCTTTACTAAAGTTGGTAGGCAGATTTGGGGGGGGGGCAAGGGAGATGTTATGAGAAGGAAAACAGCATAGGGCCCTACGGATGACTCTAACTTCTTTTCCGACCAGACAGCACCACACGTATTGCCTGGGATAATCCCAATGACCCAGCACCTTCCACAAGGGGAGCTATCGCCACCACTGACCAAATACCACGGCTGTCCAACTCTTTTTGAGGGCTGGACCTCAGAATTAGGACCTGGGGGGGGTTTATGTCTGTGGTAAACCCGGCCTGCCTGCGAGTGTATACATGCTGGCAACAGCCAGAGGTACACACGGATCATATTCTTAGAAAGAAACTACTAAAAAAGGGAAATTAATAAGGAGGGTGGGAAAAAGGGTATCAGAACGCAAGGTTCTGAAGGTTCACAGGAATTGGAGGCATCGGAAGTCAAGAATTAGATGGCCCAGCTTCTCTTTGTACCGTCCGGCTTCTCCATCCACAGTGGCTGGTAGTGTGCTAACCCATCCCAGCCAGTCTTCCCCACCCTCTGGGCCCTCAGCCTCACCACACATATTCTCCTCCCGTCCAAAGCAAGTGAGCAGAACAAGGTTCTGTTGGGACCCATAAGGTTTTCACGGGTTGGTTTGGGCAAGTAGTGCCTTGACTTGCCTTTCCTCCTCCTCTCTTACTCTGACCTCTGCTCCCACCTTCCCACCAACGGGGCCCCTGCCTCTATTTGAACAATCAGTATCACGGCTTTCAGCAGCACACAGGTGACCTCCGCATTACCAGGAGCTGGTCTGTGGCCAACATCAAAAGGTGCCTTTAGGATGATGAC
>PVJH01037731.1:0-17718 GCA_004026705.1 Nesogale talazaci | reverse complement strand
AGCTCCAGCCAGTTACCCCCACCCCCCCCCACCCCCGCCATGGTCCCCGGAAATGCAAAGGCCCCTCCCTGAGCCAGTCCAGCCTTTGGCCTGGAGCTCCCAGGGCGCCGGGCACTGGAGGTAGCTGCCGGAGACTGACTCCAGCCCTTTGTCAGTTCCTGTTGCAGACATTAAGGCCATCGTCACGGGGAAAGACTGTCCTCACATGAAGGAGAAGAGTGCTCTGAAGCAGAACAAGGTCAGTGGGGGTGGCGGGAGGGTGGCACGTCGTCTGGTGACATCCAGAGAGTCGGGGCAAGGGGGGGATCGAATTAGATGTATCCTCTCCCCCCCCCCACCTTGATGATTTATTCCTGAGTAATTGTGGACATAACACAAAAGTAGCCAGAGCCATATAGACTCATCACCCACCCTCATCAACCATGGCGACCCGGGCGGCCCCTCCCCGTGGTCCTGCCCCTTCTCCTTACCCAGTACCTCTCACCGGACACAGCAGGCACCACGCACGGCAGACCGCTCTGCGCCGTCACAGGGCTGCGGCACGCACGGGGGCGCCTGGCCAGCCAGGCCGGTTGTGGTGGTCACGGTGACGTGGCAGGGACATGCCTCTCGGGGTCTGATGCCCTGTAGTTCCGAAGTGGTGTGAACCCAACCACGTCACCAAGTGAGGGGTGGTTCTTTTGAAGCAACTTCCAAGGGTGGTACTGCTTCACTTGCACGTAGTTAGCACATTTTCCTGAACTATGGGGACTCTTAAAACCCAGCCGCGAATCACACGGAAAGAGAAAGAGTTCTTGAGCATCGTGCGATGCTCCGATGATGCTTGCCTCCCCAAGGACCAGTGACTTACCCGCAAACACGTCTGTGTGCACAAACGCAGACACACATCATCACACACGCACAGACCTGGGCCTGCACACACGCCCTGTCAGTCGTCAGATCAGGCTTCGGGAAGGTCTCACACTGGGATAGGTTGACAGTTCCAAGTCGTCATCCCCACCCCACCCCCTATTGCTTCTCCCTCTGCAACTCGTTAGTGCAGAAACCAGGTTGCTGGGTTGGTACATTCTGCTGATCACATCCCAGTGGATGGCCGACTCACTGCCCCAGATCCGCACACTGACGGTGGGGCCCAGCAGTGAGGTCGTTTAGACTTTTTGTGAGCGGTTGCTTTTTTTTGGGAGGGGGGGACCCTAAGAGTTCTGCACGGACAGTGTTTTCCTTCCCTCCAGAGGCACTTAATGTCCGGATGTCTCTCTCTGTGCTGTCAGCAGGCTGCTGACGTGCAAGGCCTCATTCCATTCATAAATTAAGGTTTGCAAAGCGGAGCTCTTCCAGTGCAGTTAGTCCCTCGCCTGGACTCGCTGAACTGCCGCTGTGAAGAGCCGCCCTGGGCCTGCGACCGCACGTCCCGGTCAGGCAGGCCAGTGCTGGGCGCTGCCCCTGTGTCTCTCTCTGGCTTTTTAAAAGGAACCCATTCCCCGATCGCAGCCAGCAGTGGCTGTGTGTTTCCATTCGGCTCTTTGGTGCCCTGAATGAACTCGGCAGATTAAGTTTGACTCAGTCCATCAGAGCTGGCATTTTCTGGGTGCTCAGATTGTTCCACAGGGGGTGGGGGTGGGGGGCCACCACGTGTTTTCCTGATCCTTATTTTGAAACTTGGACGATTTCCTTCAGCCAGTCTCGGGAATCTGCAGGCAGCCTGTGCCATGGCCTCTGGCTTTCCAAGGGTTCTTCCCGAGTGTGGCCCAGGACTGGTACCCCATTTTTAAAAGGACACATCTCAGGGGTGAGGTGTGGGGCCGGCAGGGGGTGAGTTGAGTCTGATGACCCCCGGCCCTCACTGGCTCCCATCAGAAGCAAGGCTTGTGCCACTGCCTGTGGCCCAGGGCCGACGGGGGACGGCGGTGCCCGGCAGGAAGGCTTGGGCACACAGCAGTGTGTGCAGGGCCCAGACCCTCCTGCCGCTCAGGCCTTTCTCCCCCAGGAGGTGCTGGAACTGGCCTTCTCCATCCTCTATGATCCCGACGAGACCTTGAACTTCATCGCCCCGAACAAGTATGAGGTGAGCTGAGCAAGGCCCCTGGGGATGCGGAGGCAGAGGGAGGGGCAGGAGCACAAGGGCTCTTCCGCTGGTGTCGATAAGACTGTGAGGCCCCAGGGATCCCCCAGCCCTGCCCGCGCTGGGCGCTCTGGGTGACTCTTTAGGGACCTGGGAGCCCGTTAGAAAGGGGTATGGCCATCTGAGGACCGCTCACTTGTGGGGAACAAGGAAGAACGCTCCTTTCTGTTTCTGCGTGGGGTCCGCCCATGCCCTTGAGGGGTCCTTCCTCCCCCCACCCAGGACGCCTGCCACACGGAGCAGTGGTTCAGCCTGGGTTTGGAAGTCGGCTGGGCCTGGCCCATCGGACCAGGGGCCTCTAGTTTCAAGGCAGCTCTGGAAACCAGTGGCTAGAAAGGACTCTATGTGGGCGGGGCCTGAGTTGCCGGAGGGAAGGGACAGGGAGCAGCAAGCAGGGGTGTGGAACAATCCCCCCCCTGCCCCCATTCCTGTTGGCGCCCCATGTTTTCACCCAAAGTGACTGCGGGGAGGCTGCCGAAGGCCAGCCCTGCCTCTGGGTGGCAGCAGCAAATAGCCACCTCGCCCTCCTTCAAGGCTGCTGGCGGGTTCCAGCAGCTGGACTCCCCGTTTGCTGCCCGGCTTAACACCCTGCGCCACCGGGGCTGGCTTCTTTGCACGCGTCAGTGGCCCATCTAAAAAGCCCCCTTTCAGGGGGTGAGGGCGGTAGAGCCCCTCCTAACAGGCAGATCCTTTCAGAAAGTGAGTCCCCATCTCCCCACTCCCCACCCCCCACTGCTAAGCCACGTTTCTGGCCAGCAGGCTTGTGTGTCCCTGCCCAGGCAGCCACCGGCAGCGGCCACCAGGTGACGCTTTGTTCCCTCTCCCTACAGTACTGCATCTGGATCGACGGCCTCAGCGCCCTGCTGGGGAAGGACATGTCCAGCGAGCTGACCAAGAGCGACCTGGACACGCTGCTGAGCATGGAGATGAAGCTGCGGCTGCTGGACCTGGAGAACATCCAGATCCCCGAGGCGCCGCCACCGGTGCCCAAAGAGCCCAGCAGCTATGACTTTGTCTACCACTATGGCTGAGCCGGGCCACAGGGGGAGGGGGGCCCGGCCCCGAGCCACTCCTGGCCGGGCGCCTTGGCTTTCCTTCGCGTGTCCAGACTCTGTGGTGACCGTGGTGGCCAGGCAGGGCCAGCCCCTCCTGCCATACCAGCTCAGAGTCACAGGGGGCAGGTGCTCCACCCGCCCACCACCCCCAGGCCTGGGCTCGGCCACTCGCGAGCCTGAGACCTTGAGCCTCTGGAGCTGGGTCTCACAGCACTGCTCACCTGCCGAAGACAGGAGCCCCGGGCCTGTGGCTGTTCCCGCTAGGCCCGGGCCGGTGGTGCCGGTCTCGGCAAGGACCTTGGGCCTGTCGATTTTGTCTTCTCCATCAGGGCTGCCCCCAGCCTCACACGGTGCCAAGATGCTGCTGCTTCTGGGACTGGCTCTCTTCTCTCTCTCTCTCTCTCTCTCTCTCTCTCTCTCAAGCCGCCGCCAAGTCTCTTGCCCATGCAACCTTCAGGACAGGTGGAGATTTCTCCCCCACGCACTCTCTCTCAGCCTCAGCCTGCAGGTCAGAGGAACGCTGACGCAAGTCTCAAGGGACTCTGCGGGGAGAGCCCAGAGGCGGGCCCTGGGCCCTGGGCCCCTCGCTGACTCCTTTTCCTTCCGGGGTCCCAGGACACCTGCCCTTGCCTTCCTCCCCTGCCCAGTGCTGTGGTTTCAGCCGGGGGCCGTGATTTCGGGGTGCCATTGGGGCACCCCTGGTGCTGGAGCATGAGTCAGCCACAGACCCGGCCTCTCGGGGAAGCGCTCGGACTCGGTGGCATGCGTAGCGATAGCCCGGCATGGTAGGTACTGTCCGACGAAGAGTGTACTATATATTTTCTTGATGATAGGCCATACTTATACAGACGTGTATATATATTTATAGAAGATCTACTTATCCTAGGATGCGATGTTAAGGGGGAATGAAACTGGGGGCAAGAAATAATAACATTTCCACCCGTGAGCCAAGATTCTAACCAAGAGCAGCCAGGAGCTTCCTGTCAGTAACCACGTTTTCAATAAAGACTCTTTCATGTATAAACCACCCTTCCTCTGTGCTGACTCCCTGCCCGAGGGGGGAGGGTTCCTCGTGACACAGGACACGGTGTGGTGTCTGGGGAGTACTGGAGGGCCCCTGTTTGCCAATCCCCCACCCCCCGACCATCCCACCACCCCCACACACACTGCACACCGGTCCCTCCTGAGGAAGGGCGGTCACACGTTGTGGACCCACTATTGGGCACAGCAGAGTACCTCAGGGCACAGCTGAGCCAGCCATGCTCTACTCCCCGGGAACACGTCCTCCTGCCAGGGACACCGCCGCCCGGAACGGCGCAGTGCTCACGCTCACAAAGGGCCCATCCCTCCCGGGCCTGCCTGTGCTGGGACTCGGCCTTCCAGCTGGTGCTGAGGCGGCTGCTCCCAACCTGGGCCTTGGTAGCTTGAGTGAGGGCGGGGATGGAAACAAATGCTTCCTTCCCTCTGCCGCTTTCAAAAGGCACTGGAAGTGCACACACGAGAGGCCTTGAGGGCTGCGGAAAGCAGAGACCTTGAGCTGCATGGGTGCCATTGTGGGTGCTCCTCGCCATGCGTGTTGCCGGAACGGATGCCTGAAGGGTACCAGGTGGCAGCAGTTTACATAAAGCTCTGTTTGCAGAGCTGGCCTTGGGCCTTGTGTTTAGAGGGGTGGGGGCTGGCTGAGTCACTAACAGCCTGAGCTAGGAAGGGGGCTGGGGGAGGAGAGCAAAAGCCCACCCTGCCTCAGCAGGCACCCCCCAGCCCACCCTTGCCTCCTACCTACCTCTTGCGACGCCCATCGAGGTCCTCCCAGACCTCCGTGTCCGCCCTCACCCCACCCAGCCCGACTGAGATGAGGACTCTCGGGGCACACGCACAAGATTCTGACAACCCCCACCATGCAGGACAGGACCGCCCCCTTGGGTTTGGGTGATCTTACATCTCTGAGAGTCACGCGGCCGGTGGATTCGAACCACTGACTGCAGACACACTGTGTGGCACATCTTGCCACCGGGGCTCCCGGGAGATGGTTCGTAGACGGCTGTGAACATGATCTCCTCTATGAAACACGTCCCTGAGGGGCGAGCAGTGACCACTGTGATCGTTGTGATTATGGGGCTGGGCTGGAGGGAAAGACTGCCTTGGTGAACAGGGGGGCTTGGACCCCGCCGTGAGCGGGCACGGGGGCTGCGGAGCAGGGGGGCGGGGCACAAGCGATGACAACACGTGGCAGCGCTGGCGCCGGGCTTCCCGGAGCGGGGGGAGGCCGCCTGGGCGTCCAGGACGCGATCTCCAGCGCCCGGGGTCCGAGCGGCCCGCACCCAGCCAGCGGGACCAGGCCGGCCCCGCCCCGACTTCCGGCGGAAGTCGCCCCTCCCGCGACGCGACGGCGGGCCTGGCACTTCCGGGTGAGGGACGGGCTGGAAACTCCAGGGCGGAGGTGAGTGGGCGCGCGGCGGGCCTTTCCCCCCCCCCGCACCCCCATCCCAGCCCGTGCTCCCGGCACCCAGGAGGGCGGCGTGTGGAGACGGGGCCCCTTCCCGCAGCCGGCGGGGGGCACGCCCGAGCCCCTGTCACTTCTTGGCGCCCTCCTCTGCAGAGGGGCGGGGGTCGCTCGGGCCCCCCCCCCCGCTGTGTTCACCGGTACTTCCTGAGCGCCGCCCCACCCCCCCGCGAGTGCTCAGCTCGGGACCCGCAGGGCGGGGCTTGGGGGGCAGCAGGCGAACCCCGAAGCGGGGGACGGTGGGGGGCACGTGGAAAGCGCGGCGGGATGCAGCGTCGGGGAGCGCCCCGGCGGAGGGCCGAGTTGAGCCCAGCTAAGGCCCTGGGGAACGTGTTCCAGGCCAGGGAACCGCACGTACACCGGAGGGGACGGGCTGCTGGGGAGAGGAGTGGGAGGGCGAGCCCCCAGAGGTCAGCTCAGGGGCGGCCCGGCCAGCCTTGGGGGGCCGAGGAGCTGGGATTGGCAGTATGAAGACAGATGGACGTCGCCATTGGCCCCACCGAGTGCCGTGGTTGCACCTTAGCCTGCAACCCCAAGTCCGAAACCCAGGGGGAAAGGGGGTCCTTTCTATTCCCCTAAACAGTTCCAGGCTCGGAACCCACGGGGCGGGCCCTCTGGGCATGGACTCATGGCAGAGAGAGCGAGCGAGCGCAACCGGGGAGGGACCCTGGTGACGCCGGGGATTGAGCACCAGGCTGCCAACCACGAGGTCATGGTTCAAATTCATGGATTCCCAGTCTCCGGAAATCCTTAGGACTTCACCTTGTCAGGTCGCCGTGTTGGCATTCCACTGCCTGGTGCCACGGTGGCACAGTGGGCTAGCGCTCCAGCTGCTTATCCAAGAGTTGGTGCAGCGTCCACTCCCCAGCCGCCCGGGTCCACTTCTGGGAAAGTGAGAGCTTTGGGACCTGTGTGGCAGCCGGGCTCTGTCGATGTGGGGTCTGTGGTTGTCTCAGGAGGGTGGTGCCCACGGATGATTAACCCCAACGCAGACCTTGTTGAAAAAAGACCTGGGTGACTTCTGAATAAAGCAGCCCCTTGGGGGCGTGGGGGAGCAGAGTTGACCCCCCCCCCCCCTGACACCCATCAGGTGCTTGGTCTGGCCCCGCTTTCCAGACTGGGCTGTATCGGAGGAGGAGAAGGAAGCCGGAGGCCACGAGGAGGCCGTGGAATTGCTTGTGGGAGCCGAGCGTGTGGTCAGAAAGGCACTGGAGGCGCCACGCAATGCCCAGGACTGATGCCACCTTTGACTGGGCTCCCCGCGGGGCAGAAGGAAGGGTTGTAGGTGGGGTGGGATGAGATTCCTGAGGGGAAGGAGTGAGTCGGAGAGGCCCACGCCTGCCTTTGGTCTCTACCGCATGGGTGTGGGGGAAGGGTTGGGGGGTGGGGAGCTCGCAAAGGAGAAATAGCCCCGAAAAGCAGAAGATAAACCAGGAGACAGGAGAGAAGGTGGCCAGGAGAGGAAGTGGTCTCTTGTGTAGCATGCTTGGGACAATGGTGCCCGGGCTTTTGAAAGGGCGACGGAGGACCTGCACACTCCGGGGCCAGTGGGGACGGGCACGGGTGGATCTAAGAACCAAGGCTGTGGAGGCAGCAGACCGGGACACCCCCGGGGGAGTTTGATTTGAAGGGGCCAAGGGACGGGGAGACCTCCTGCCATCAGCCACTGTTGAACGTGCTGTGTTGATGCCTCTCACCAGCTCTTCACCCCTGGAAGTGGATGGTTTGATCCCCCATTACGGCTGGGCCCCGGAGGTTGCCTGTCTTGGGGTCAGAGTGGCGTAAGCAGGCTCTGAGCCCGACCGGCCTGTGTTGGCGTTGCAGGCTAAGGGAGCAGGGTGCTCTGGTGATTGGCCCCTCCCCGAGTCCTTCTGTACCTGGTGTGGGCCCAGAGGGCGGAATCGAAGCTGAACTGGGAGTGTCTTCCCAGAGCACCTGAGTTTACAAACCTTGGCCCTGGAAAGCCTGGAAAAGTCGGGGTGAGGGAACTGCCCCGTGTACATCTGTCTCTCCGGCAAGACCTGGCAGATAGGTACACGTAGCTGTTGAGTCCTTTCCAGCTGACGCTTGTGAGGGAGGGACCTGCTCACTGCCAGTAAGATAAGGACCCTTGACCTTCTCAAGAGTTCTCTCGGGCCTAGGACGAGGTGCAGGGCACTGCCGATTGAAGCAGGAGTTGTCCCTCAGAAGGGCCAGCGCCTGTGTGGCAACAGGGGCACTAGCATGCCCCGTGTGTGCCCCGGGAAGGGATCGGGGGTTCTCAGCACCGAGCCCTGTGGCTGCCCAGGGGACACTCGGCAGTGTCTGGAGACTTGGGGGTAGGAAACTGCCAAACGAGGCAGTGGACAGGGCCGTCCCCCTACAACAGAGGGCAATAACGACCCGGGGACAAGCCCTGGTGTAGGGGGGAATGGATCGAGACGGGGGGCGCTCCCTGGCCACTCCAGCTGTGAGCCCCTGCAGGGAGACCCAGCCAGGTTTCAGTGGAGGGGGGTGCTGGCTCAGATGGCAGTGATGGCTGGGTGGGGTCCTCTCTGAAGGCTGGGCTGAGTGTCTGTAGTGATGGGGGTTCGGGGGGCGGGAGGTGTGGGGCAGCACTCTCGGTGCCCGGAGGGGCCCTCCCTGAGGGGGAGGCCCGGGTCTGGTCGCAGGTGGGCCTGGGACCCAGTTCTGAGTGTGACATGCCCTTGAGCAGACAAGCAGGCAGGTGGGCATCCTCCTGGGGCCTGAGGGGTGCTCTGGGCTCATGATGACACCTGTGAGAGCTGTAGGCGCCCAGAAGCCAGTTAGTGCTGGCCCTGTCGCACCCACTGCCTGCTGGGGCGCTCTGCCTGGCGGCCACCCTGTGGCACCACAGGTCAACCCCGCCGGGTGTCTTCGGGCAAAGGCTGTGCGAGGCAGACGCCCTCCATGTTCTCCTGTGCCACAGCCAAGCACTCAACCCCTGCCCTCCAGGGCCCCTGTCACGCTGAGGATAGGGACACCTTGTACTGCCCCCCCCCCTTTATTCTGAAGTACAATGTAGGATTAAAAATTAACTTTCAAGACGGCTCTGTGGGTGGAATTGCAAGGGGGGTGGGGTTGGTACCTGTTTTATTTTTAACCCTTCCAAGATCAGACCCCAAACTCCCTGCCATGGAGCTGATGCCCTGACTCACAACCACCCGACAGTATGGGGGGTTGGGGGGGAGGGGGAACGCTGTGAGGCCACGAGACTAGCTGTGTACAAGAGTGGGAAGCCCAGCCTTTCTCCTGGGGCTCCCCCCGCCCTGTGCAGTTAGCAGCCCAGCGCATCCCCGCCTGCCCACCACCAAGGCCCTGCAGAGACCAGTCCGCCCTGAAACGCATGAGGCCACCAGCTGTGGCCTGAGGGCTGGGTCCACAACCACACTGACCTCAGGCGTCCCCAGTCTCACAGGGCCTCCGTGGCCTAAACCAGCCCACGGTGGGTCCCCTGCAGAGGGTTCCCGGCAGAATCCTTTGCTCCTCAGGTGGCAAGGAGGACGCCGGGGTGTTTGGAGAGCCAAGGCTGAGCTGGGGGCCTTGCTCTCCACAAGGAGGCTCTGGAAGTCCCCGGTTCTTTGGCGGTTGCCTCCCAAAGTAGGGGTCGGCATTTTGTTTTGTTTTGTTTTGGGGGCATCACTGCCCTCTGGTGGTGGGAGTAGGAGGCCCAGCCTTGCTGCTGGATTTGAACCTCCAACCCAGTGGGCCGCAGTCCCGCGCACAACCACTACGCCACTGGGGCTCTGCCCCTGGGGGTCGGCATTTTTTAAAGGTCGTTCTGTTGGCCGTCCATGGGGAAGAGCTTAGATGTGGTGGGTGCTCTTGGAATGTCCGTGGTACCCAGTGGTGTGGCCTTCCAGGTCCCGTGGTCACTCCCTGTGGTGCCCAGCGGCGTGGCCATCAGGCCCCAGTGGCGCAGTCATCCAGTTCCCCGTGGTCATTCCCTGTGGTACCCAGCACCGTGGCCCCTCAGAGCTGCCTCTTCCTTGTTGTAGCATCGACTTGGGGACCTGGGAGCCTGCATGCGGCTCCCCATGGAAGGGGTCGGACAGGGCCTCCAGCCTCGCAGTGAGGACCTTCCCCGGGCCTGTTGACTGGGAGCATGGCGGCCAGGACTGCTGTCTGGAGCTGCGCCGGCTGAGCCAGGCCTGCGCCCCTGGGTCCCGGGCCCCGTCTGTGCCTCGCAGGCTCGCCGAGCAGCTCCCGGATGGGGCGGCGGACCCTGGACCTGGCCTTTGTGTGGAAGGCTGTCCTGACCTTGGGGCTGGTCCTGCTCTACTACTGCTTCTCCATCGGCATCACCTTCTACAACAAATGGCTGACGAAGGTAACCGGGGCCGGGGTCCCCCGACCGACCGCCAGCCAGGCCCTGCGGGGACCCAGACCCCCAGAGAGTGCCACAGGGGGCACCCTGGGAGGGATGCCGAGGGCCAGATTAGGCAGAATCTGAGAGTGCGGGCGGCCTGGGCTGAAGCTGGGGCAGCCGTCCGACCTGAGCCCTGGGGACGTCAGGGAGGCCGGGACCCCAGGCCCTGCCACTCAAGGCCCTGCCCTTCAAGGTCTGCTCCTGGGGCAGCGGGAGGGTGGGGCGGGCCGCCCTCTGAGCAGGCGGGCTGCCGTCCTGGCCCGCAGAGCTTCCACTTCCCGCTCTTCATGACGATGCTGCACCTGGCCGTCATCTTCCTCTTCTCGGCGCTGTCTCGCGCGCTCGTCCAGTGCTCCAGCCACAGGGCCCGCGTGGTGCTGAGCTGGCCCGACTACCTCCGGAGGGTGGCCCCCACAGGTGCGTGCCCCCCACCCCCACCCCCACCCAGGCCACGGCCTGGGAGCTCAGACCCAGGCAGCAGACAGCCGGGGCTGGGGGTGGGCGGGGGTGCAGTCCTGGGCAGGAGCGACCCCCGTGTGCTGCCAGGGAGACAGCAGTGTCGGGCTCACAGGTGGGGGGTGGAGGGAAGGGTTCAGAGCAGTGGACCTCACCAACCACCACTCAGCCCTATGCTGGGACTGAGTGCATGCCCCACCCCTTTTTAAAGTAGGACAGGGCTGGATCGAGGGGGAGGCTGAGGGCTTTAGAGCAGAAGGGGGGGGTGGGGAGTTGCTTAACCCCGGGGGCAGCCTTCCGAGGCCACCCCGCTCGCTGCAGACCCGGCTCACGCAGGCGGGCGCTGTCTCCACAGCCCTGGCAACGGCACTGGACGTGGGTCTGTCCAACTGGAGCTTCCTGTACATCACCGTCTCCCTGTGAGTGCCCCCCACCCCCAGCACTCCCCGTGCCTTGCATGCCCCGCCTCCAAGAAAGCCACCAGCCTCAGCCTCAAAGCTGTGACAGTCATAGCAGGGCCGAGAGCTAGCACACACGAGGGACCTCTGGGCTGAGAACCCACTATAGTGCACACACTCTGACGCGCACTGCGGTACACACACACTGACACTTGGGTTGGCCCTTGGGGCCAAGAGCCTGGTGTAAAAGTGCATCTTTAGCACTCGTGGGAGCTCAGGGCACAAGACAGCATTGTCTCTGGCCTCTGGTTTTTTGCTTTAGTGAGAAAAATGCCTCCTGGTCCCCCTAGGGAGGGCGGGCCCGGGAAGATGAGCACTGAAGTCAGGCCTGCCCCACGGCCACCTCGAAGTACCCACAGGCCTCTTAGCTGGGGATGCCTTCCAACTGAAGGTCGCTGAGCCCCGTATCAGCCCCGACAACCCAGGCTGAGCTCTCGCCCTGCGCCCCGGGCACCCGCCCTCTCTCACCAGCCCGCTGTGGACACCTTTGTGTGGCTTGGGAGGGGAGGGGTGAGGGCTTGTCTTGAGCCCCAGGCTCCGTGAAGCATCATGGGAACATCCCTTCCAGGTACACAATGACCAAGTCCTCCGCCGTGCTCTTCATCTTGATCTTCTCCCTGATCTTCAAGCTGGAGGAGCTGGTGAGGCCCCGCTTCCTTCTTGCCCCTCCCGCCCTGCTGGGGCCCAGATGCAAGAAGGGACTCTGAGCTGTGGCCTGTCACTGGGAGTGGCAGAGGAGACAGGCCCGGCCCGGGTGGCCGCAGTCCCCTTCTCTGAGAAGGACCTGCACACGGGCGAGATGCGGGGTGATTGGAAGCTGGCGTGGCAGGGTATGATGGCAGGAGCAATCTGGGGTTGGGGGGTGAGCTAGGGCAGGGCCCCAGGGCTCCCTGTTGCCCCGGGCATTAACCCTTGACTGACTAGGACCAGGGCAGGGGCTGAGCCGCCCTGGTGGCCTAGGGCAGCAGTAGGGTATGGACAGCAGGTGGAGCTCTTGAGCCAGGGGGGTCACCCAGGGGATCCAATGGGAGCAGACCCCGGGTGCAGTGACCCCCGAGTTAGCCGTCCCTCTCCCTGCCCCCAGCGAGCGGCCCTGGTCCTGGTGGTCCTCCTCATCGCGGGGGGCCTCTTCATGTTCACCTACAAGTCCACGCAGTTCAACGTGGAGGGCTTCGCCCTGGTGCTGGGCGCCTCCTTCATCGGCGGCATCCGCTGGACCCTCACACAGATGCTCCTCCAGAAGGCCGAGCTCGGTGAGGGACGGGCCAGGAGGGGAGGGGGCCAGGAGAGGAGCTCCCAGGCAGACCCCCTGATACACCCCCCACCCCCTCCCCTGCAGGGCTGCAGAACCCCATCGACACCATGTTCCACCTGCAGCCCCTCATGTTCCTGGGCCTCTTCCCGCTCTTCGCTGTATTTGAAGGTAGGTGGGGCATACATTCCCCACCCCCCACCCCCTGTTCCCAGGGCCCCTCCCAGCCCGGGTTCAGATCGAGGTGACCGGGCCTGTCCCACTGGGGAGCTGCCACAGCTGGGGCAGTGAGGATGGATGCCTGTTTGTTACCGGGATGAGGGCCCAGTTCCATCTTCAGAATTGGGGCCCAAGAGGGGTGTCGCCGAGCTGTCACCCAGGGACCACCTGTTGCCCTGGGCCCCTCAGCTGCCCGGTCTGTCCTCTGGCCACGTCCACTTAAACTTCAAGGAGGGAAGCGTCTCCAGCCGCCCTGAGAACATTCTTCCACAGCCTGTTGTCTCGGAAACCCCTCCCGGTGCCCTCGGTCCCAGTGCCAGCCTCTCCCCCGCCCTCCTGGGGTGTGGACGCCACCCCCCGGGCTCTGTCCGAAAGCCCCCGTTGGCTGGCAGTTAGCAGAGCCGCATGGACTTAGTGCCTTTAATCTTGGCTGGTGAATTAATCCCCCAAGCACCTTCATTACCTGCGGTGCTTCTCCGAATCCTCTTCTGCCGCCACCGCCTGTGCAGGACCGCTAAGCCCAGCGCTGGACAGGCTGCCCTATATGAGGCGCTCGGGGTGGGAGTGGGGGGGCACTTGAGTACCTCCTCGCCCCCGAAAAGCTCCGGTTCCCTCCTGGCCTTGGCCTGCCCAAACCTCCGTCTATGTAGGCCAGGTCTCACCCTCCGTCCTGCGCCAGAGCCCAGGGCCCCATCGTTCCCTGGTGGGCAGTGTCTGGACAGTCCAGGCAAAGCCCCGCAGGCGTGGACATCTCCACAATGGGGCCAGCACTCTGCTCGCAGGCCCCTGGGCGGGAGTCTGCCCTGGTGGAGACATGGCCGTTAGATTCCACCCGCTTCATCGAAGGGACACTGAGGCCCCACACCGGGGAGGGGTCCCCACCGGAGTGGAGCCTCGCAGGAGGGCAGGGGCGATTCTGACCTGGTGTGTCATTAGCCTGGTGGGATTATAGCCACGCAGACTCCTGAGTGGCCACCCCAAGTCTCTCCAGCCCACTGGTTGTCACCCCGCCCTACCCACAGCAGGCTGTCTTGTGCCCAGTGGGGCCATGCCCGCTCCCCAGCGCCTGGACCGTCTCGCTCCCTCCTTCCGCCTTGGCAGTGGCATGCAGGCAGGCAGGCAGGCAGGCATGCATGCCCGGACTCGCCTCCGCCCTCTCTCCCCAGGTCTGCATCTGTCCACCTCTGAGAAACTCTTCCGTTTCCAGGACCCGGGCTTGCTCCTGCGCGTGCTCGGGAGCCTGCTCCTGGGCGGCGTGCTCGCCTTCGGCCTGGGCTTCTCTGAGTTCCTCCTGGTGGCCAGGACCTCCAGCCTGACGCTCTCCATCGCGGGCATCTTTAAGGTAGCGACCGGGAGGCCGCCCCTGCCCTCCTCTGGGCAGCCTGCAAGGTGTGGAAGACGCGGCTGGGGGGACTAAGGGGTTCTCAGCCAGGTCCGGTCCGACGCGCCAGGCAGGAAGGCAGTGGGGTGCTTGTAGGAGGGCCGGCCTGACCACGGAGCGGCGGCTCCCAGCCGTGGGAGGAGGAGCCCCCCCAGACTCGCGGTGCGAAGGACAGCGCCTGTGGTCCTGTCTGCCGCGGACTTGGCATGGAGAGTTGTGTCATGAGTAGTAGGGCCGTGTCTCTGCCGACTGCCTAGCTTTCCACTCTCTGCCCCCCCCCCTTCACCCTCCCTGCCCAGTGCCCCAGGGAGGGGGCCGAGAGGGGTCTCTGGGACGAGGCGGACTCGAAGATGAGAGCACTCCCGCCTCAAACCAGGAACGCGGGTCCCCAGGTCTCAAGAGGGCCCTGCCTGTGACTCTCAGAATGACTGGCCTCACTGGCCCCTGCACCCGTCACTGTCTGTAGGGCCTGTGGCCCGTATGTGCTCCGCACCCCCTGGCGGCAGCTCTGGGCACGAGCCCTTCTCTTCTCGATGCTTCTCTGGAAGCCGCATCTCCGCGGCATCTCAGTAGCACAGAGGTGAACATCCAGGCAGGCCAGGCCCCCCAAGCTCAGGGACCGGCCTTTGTCTGGAGGCCATCCCGCCCCTCGGCCCTGGCCAGGCGGTGTCTCGGCCCTGCTGACGCACCCCCTCTCCTCCGCCCCAGGAGGTCTGCACCCTGCTGTTGGCGGCACACGTGCTGGGCGACCAGATCAGCCTCCTGAACTGGCTTGGCTTCGCCCTGTGCCTCTCCGGGATCTCCCTGCACGTCGCCCTCAAAGCCCTGCACCCCAAAGGTACCTGCCCTCGCCCTCCCCTGCCAGGAAGAGCCTGCAGCTCTCGGCTGCCCCAGAGCAGTGGGACCTGGTGGCCCTGGGCAGTCACTCTGCCGCAGCGTGGCTATCCCTCTGACCCAGGAGGCCTGCCTGGGGGCTCCGCCTCCCCCTCTCGGGCCTGTTGGTGACTCAGGCAGCCCAGAAGAAGCAGGCGGCTGGTGTGACCCTCTCCCCCCCCCACCAGGTGGCAGTGTCCCCAAGCCCTTGAAGGGCTCCAGCGCCGACTTGGAGCTGCTGCTCCGGAGCAGCCAGGGGGACAACGAGGAGGAAGAGGACTTCGTGACCCAGGGGCAGCAGTGATCGGCCAGGAAGGCGCCCTGCTGGACCTCAGGGACATGTGGGGGGAACTAGGTCAGGACCCCCGGCCCCCACCTTCCCAGCAGAGCTGGTACAGCCCAGAACCGGGTCCAAACGGAGCTCCACAGCCTGGCCCGGGCGCTGGGTGCCCCGGCTTCCTTCCAGAGGCCTCACAGGACGCGGACTGCACAGCAGACTCGTGCGGTTGGGCAGGCAGCGGTGGTGGCACTCCCCACCCCCACCCCACCCCCTCACCTGGAGAGCGGCTGTGCTCCAAGAGCAGACTTATTTATAGTTGGGAAATAAATGCTTTACGCTCCACTGGCCACCCCGAGCTATCTGGAGCCTGGGCTGACTTGGCCTGGAGGTGTGGCTAGGAAGGGCACATGGAAGCCACCGCTCATAGCCCAGGCCCGGTGGCCAGTGAGCACCGGCCTGCTGACCACACAGCCGGCAGTTCGAGCCCACTGGCGGCTCTGAGGGAGGAAGGGGAGGCCGGCTGCTCCTGCACAACTGGGAGCCCGCACCGACTGTGCCCGGACCGCAGGGAATCGCAGTCAGCTGCGCCACTCCTGGGCCTGCCTTGCAGATGGGAATAAAACTGTTGACCAAGCACCGCCGTCCATGGGGGTGTCCCTGCGCTCACTGCCTATATCCCAATCCCCCGCGCTCGCTCACCAGCTATGGCTGCACAGGATGCCTGACCCCTCCCAGCAAGGGAGCAGGCGTTGCAGACAGGTGAAAGGCCACGTGTGTCGTTTTCAAATTCTCGTAGACCAAGAAGCGCCTGGAACGCTGCAGGCTTTGGCAAAGGGCCAGGCTGGGTGCAGAGCCAGTTCTCTGCCTCTGCCCTCCAGGCTCAGCTTGTCCTCCGCACCCAGGTCCCTGCCCCCTCCCTGCATGAGCGGGTCCCCCTGGGACTTAAGGGTCCACGGGTAGGAGTGGCTTCAGGCACGCACAGCAGATGGCGCCATTGCACCGCACTGCCGCCTGGGAACCAGGGCTCAGGACCCAGAAGAGAGGGCATCCGCAGACAGAGGCACCCTGGGGTGGCGTCTGATACACAACTCTTGTAACGGGTAAGCCAGGGGCCATGAGGGCTTGTGAGGCCTTGGCTGTGTAAAGGCCTGTCTAGGGCATGTTTTCTGTGGGGGGCCACAGTGCCTCGGCTTCTGCATAAGAGCAACCCCCAGCTGCCGTAGAGCAAGAGTGGGGGGGACCACTGCCACCCGGCTCCGCGTGCCTGACCTCTGGTGTCGCAAAGCCCTCCCAAGTTTGGGTACAGGAAGCCTCAGGCTCAGGCTCAGGCTCAGTTGGAACAAGCCTCAGGTACAGGTGGTCAAGACCACGGCTGGCATGGAATACCGCCGACCTGGGAGCTGGTGCCCTGGCTGCCCCCACCTACCACCACCTCTGCCCTTGGAGCCAGCTCCGGGTTCTGCTGGCTGACGTGGGGAGAGGCTGCAGGAGGCCCTCCTTCCTCTCTGCCCAGAGAGCTGCCAGCTCTCTGCCCAGAGAGCTGCCAGAGAGCACTTCCTGTCTGCTCGCTGTCAGGCGCAGTAATTACAGGGGGCAGAGCGGGCCCAGGCGCTCACAGGTGGGGCTCGTGCTCGGTGACAGCCCTTCACTTAGGGGCAATTACAGCCGGCCTGGAGGAGGGCCCCTCCTCCCCCACCCAGCCCACCCAATCACGGGCCCCGGGGCCAGGCAGCGTCCACTCTGGGCTCTGCGTCTCAGAACCCCGTGCTGTCGGCAGCGCTGCATCCCAGGCTGCAGCATCGCCATGGCAACGTGGTGCCCGCACAGGTTGGAGGAGCGGAGGATGTGACTTGTCTCCCAGGCCGGGGGCAGCCTCAGTCCTCGCTGCCTCCGGCCCCGGGCTGCAGGTTCCAGCCTCCAGGGCCTGCTGTTTCCCCTGGGGTCTGCATGGGGAGGACAGAGTGCCAGGCAGGACATGGGTCACCTTTATTTCCACCCCTTCCCCTTCTCTGCCTGAAGGCAGGGGGGAGGGGAGGGGAGAGGGCCTCATGGGCCTGCCCTTCTCTGTGGATACTAGCCCAAGAGGCCCAGCATCTGAGAGAAGGCCTGCCTGCTCGGTCACGAGTGGTGGGAGAAGCTGGCTCCACTTGGAGGGTGGACCCGAGGTAAGACCAGGTGACAGGGCCTGTGCCAGACTTGGGTATGGACATTGGTCCTTGGAGAGAGGCTAAATGCAGCCCTCCTTTCTGCCAGCCCGGGGAGGGGGGGGGGATGCAGGGGAGCCGGTCCCCGTCTAACCTCTGACACCTGGTGCCGCAGGAGGGGCACAGCTACTGCCGCTCAGGGTTGGGCAAGTGAGTGACTCGGAAGTGAGGCTGCACAGGGCACAGGCTGGCATCTCCTGGCTGCCCCTTAATAGCCCCTCCACCTCGGCCGTGTTGCCAAAGCCTTTGAGCCCCGTCCTCTAAGAAGGAATGCCCATGCATCTCCCCTTAAGTGTGTTGAGGATGAGCTGCAGTCCTGTGCGCAGAGCGCTGTGGTGGACTCCGACCACGCCCAGCTGCTGACCCGGAGGTCGGCGGTTTGAACCCACCAGCCACTCTGTGAGAGGAAGGTGTACTCGTCGACTTCCGTGAGGAAGCTTGGCTGGGACAGCTCACGGGCAGTTCCACACCATGAGAGCAGAGGCCCTGTTCAGTCCAGGTATTTCCTAAAGCAGGGCAGGGCGCTGACAAGTTCTGGAAACAGTC
>PVJH01037730.1:0-17724 GCA_004026705.1 Nesogale talazaci | reverse complement strand
GGGGGGGGGGGGGAAGAAAAGAAGAAAAAAAAAATCCTGTATGGGCTTAGTGAGTCAGACGCCGAGTCCCTCACCTTAAAAGACACAGAGGGGTGATACTTCAGTCTAAGCGCAGCTCTCGCTCAGACAACAAATAGTCGTTGTGTTAAAGTATTCATCACTGTGCTTTTTTGCACTTTATTTGCATAGAATACCATAACCATACTCCAAAGAAAGTTAGTGATACCAGGAGTAGAACTGAAAGAAAAACCATGAGAGCCACAATTATAAGAAAGAAATCCAGATAGACCTGCAGAGATAATAATACGCACAAAAAACAAGAGCAAAATGAAGCAACAAAAGAAAACAACAACCTGTAAGTAGTTCAAGGTCTGTTTATTGACCTTTAGGAGTGTTTTTCAGTCAAGTCTGACAGGGTGCCCTGGCCCCAAATCTATTTTCGGAATTCCCTGGGGATTTCCTTGCTCTGTTCCCCTTGCTGTTCTGTTGCGCTCCCTTAGTGTTTTGCCTCAGTGTGGCGGGGTCAGATCGGGCACAATTCCCACATTGTGTCTCTAGTGTTGTCCCCTCAGTGTTGTCCAGTGAGGGACGTCCTGTCTCATAGTGGGGCCGGTCCTACGCTCCTCTCTGCTTTGGCTACTCTGAGGGGAAATATTGCCCTCAAGGCTTGGGGGGCCAGGATGTGCTTCACTCTCTCTTCTCTCCCTTTATCCCTATGTGCTTCTGTACGCTTTGATCAGACAGGTCCTTCTCCCTGAGCTTCCGTGCTGTCCTCTGAGATGAATTTTTCGGCAGGGCGGGGTGGGGTTGGGGGAACTGTCCAAGTAGTTGAGATTGGGGCCGGCCCCACAGACCTCTCTGTTGGTTCCCTGCTTCGTGCCAGTATGTTGCACTCACATGTTGGAGCACCAGAGTGAAGTCTGGTCCCTCTTCCCCTGTGGAAATGTAAACAATATCCTCCCCTTGGGAGGGTGAGTTTTGTTCTGTCTTGTTTTTTTGTGCATATTATTATCTCTACTGGCCTATCCAGATAAGATAGACAGGATAAACAATCTGGAGGAGAAAACAGCAGGATCAAGGGGGTGGGGGTCGGGAGGATATTGGGAGAGGAAGCAGCAGGGGAAAGGAAGTGGATGTTAACAACCCCAGGGACAGGGGAACAACAAGTGATGCACTCAATGGCAAGGAGGGTGTAGGAGGCCTGGTAGGTCTTGATCAAGGGCCGTGTAACTGAGAGGAATTACTGAAATGCAAATGAAGGCTGAACATGACTGTGGGACAAGGCTGAGTAAGAGGAAATAGAGAACAGAACTAAGAGGCAAAGGGCATTTATAAAGGTCTAAATACAGACACATACATATATGAATATATTTATATATGCCAATGGGGAAATAGATCTATGTGCATATACTTATAGGTTTAGTATTAAGGTAGCAGATGGACATTGGGCCTTTACTCAAGTACTTTAATGAAAGAACACTTTCTTCGATTAAACTGACATTCCATGATGCTCACCTTCCCAACAAAGTCCCAGTGGAAGAAGCACACCAGCCTGTGTGGTCATGAGGTGTCGATAGGATCAGGTATAAGCCATCAAAGAACAAAAATTTATATCATTGTGAATGAGGGGGATTGCAGAGTGGGAACGCAAAACAAAGTGTCCAGATCTTAAGGGGGACACCATTGACTGTGGGGAGAGGGTGTGTATTCTTGATTAAAAATTGAGCTATATGGAGCAACAAAAATTTTCATAGGATGCAAAAAGAGCATTGTTACATATTTATTTTAATTTTAAGACACCGCAGGACGTTCTTAAATTGTTAAAAAGCAGGACGTCTGGTCACTGTATCCAAAGTCCATCTGCAGGCAATTGGACATCCCCTTACAGAGGGGTTGTAGGAAGGAGACAAGCCAGTCAGGGTGCAGTATAGCAATGATGAAGCATACAACTTTCCTCTAGTTTCCCTCCCCCCAATGATTTTATTGGGGGCTCTTACAGTATGTTACAGAATATTACAAGTAACATTCCATACATCATTTTGTATCAAGCATATTTGTACACATGCCATCTTCATTTCCAAATATATGCTACTTGAGACTTGGTATATCCTCTACTTTTTTAATGCTTCCTTCCCCCCACTATCATGACCCCCATTCTACCTCACAAAATATGGCTAGACAAGACCATGTACGTGGGTACAGACCAGAGCTGGAAATGTTAGGTATCTCGGTCCGTGGCTCCACACGAGAAAGAACTCACGCCGAAGCCTGGTTTGTGATCCAAACGAGTTTTAGGGAAGTTAGAAGTTTCAGGTTTACACCGGCACCCCCAGGGCCCCTCACCCTAGTCTGCCTGCCGGGAAGCTGCTCGGAATGTCACGCAGTGGACTCCAGGACGGCAGCCCAGCTGTGCTAGATGGTATAGCTGCCGCTGTGAGAGTGTGGCTACAGTTAAATATTTGGCCTTATCTATTCTTTGGCAAGGAGGCAAAGGTGGACCCCATTGACTGAATTGAATGCACCTGGTCTGTGTGGGTCAATCCAGGTGCAGCCCCCTGCGGGAAGCCTGGACCTCTGAGCATGCGCAGTGTACCATCCTTTCCTGGCCAAAGCTCAAACCTTTGAGCATGCGCAATAGATGCCCTTTTCCCTATGCGAGCTATCTAACACAAACAGGGAACCCAGGTCCCCTCAGGACAAATAACGAGAGTAAGGAGGGTAAGGAGAAGGTGAGGGAGAAAGGGGGATCAATTACAATGACCTAGATATAACGCCCTCCTGGGGGACAGACAGCAGAAATGTGGGTGAAGGGAAACATTGGACAGTGTAAGACATGAAAAAGCAATCATTTGTAAACTATCAAGGATTCATGAGGGAGGGGGGGAGTAGAAAAAGTGAGGAGCTGATACCAAGGGCTCAAATAGAAAGCAAATGTTTTGAGAATGATGATGCCAACAAATGTGCAAATGTGCCTGGATGGATGGATGGTGATAAGAGTTGTACAAACCCCCAATAAAATGATTAAAGAATAAAAAAGAAAGAAAGAAATGGTTGGGAACTTTGAATCAGGTTGCAGCTTGTATGATTTGGTAACCATGGCTAAGTCAATATTATCAACCCTTTTGAAAAAAGAAAATGTGATTAAAGAGGCAAAAGTAGTGAAAGGTGTGATGTGTTTAACCATGAAACAAAGAACTCAGAACATCGAAAGCTTGAAAGTTACTGTTAATTTGAATAAATTGGAAATCACTCAGTGGTAATAGTGTGTTTGAGAGAGTGATATGCAAGAAGGCAAAAAGCCTCCATAGTGATTTAAAGTTCTGAGAAAAATGAACTTAAAAGTATAATTTTAGGCTGAGCCCCGGTGGTGTAGTGGTTGTGCATGGAACTGCGGCCCACTGGGATGGAGGCTCAATTCCACCAGCAGCTCTACAGGAGCAAAGGCTGAGCCTCGTATTCCCACCACCTGAGGGCAGTGATGCCCCCCCTCAAAAAAAGGTATAATTTTGGGGCCTCAGAATTTTTTGGTTTTTCCATTACTTTTTATGGGAAAAATCTGTTTAGTTCTCCAACTTTTCAGTGTTCAAAAATGAATTTGGAACAACTTGATTTACACAACCAATGCATTTATGTACCATGGACTTCTGTACACTGGGTGTTCCTCACTTAGATGACTCTTGGTGTGAAGACAAGCATTTAAGACCCAGACGTTCTTTTTTTTTGATAGTTGGGCATCCCATGACTTCCTTCCCACACTTTCCTCTCCCTGTGATTTCCATGAGGCAAGCATCAAGCAGGCTTATGTCATAAGAATGGATTATTCTTAGATTGAGGGTAGAATTAAGGGGCAGTCCAAAATCCTTTTATGTATCTATGGTTTATATATGTCTTTAGTTTATTTTAGAGACATCATTATCATTTTATGATAGAGAACATTGTAAATGATCCTTCCGGCACATAAGGTCATTCTATTGATAATAATTAAGCCAATGGTATAGAAGTTTTTTAATGATATAGAATTGAAAACACTGCTGAGAAAAGGGAATTATACAAATACAAGTCAGCTTCAGACTGCAATACATGAATTGTTGACGTATACAGATTAAACATTTAGATGACTGGATTCTATTTAAACAAATAGTGGGGGTAGGTGACAGGGCAAAACTTTCTTTTGGGGGGGGGGCATCACTACCCTCTGGTGGTCTTGGGAGCTACCCAGTGCTGCTCCTGAGAGCTGCCGCTGGATTTGAACCACAAAGCCTGTGGGTCACAGTCCCGCACTCAACCACTTAGGCGACCGGGGCCCAGCCCAGGGCAAAACTTTCAATAGGACTCATCCACAAGAACCATGCCTACAAGATATTAATACTTCTCATAAGAAAGCAAGGAGGGCATTAAAATGGTAAATATATGGTAGTCTATACTTGTACAGTTTAAGTGATGTTCCCACCAAAGTAACATGGTAGCCCCATGGGTTAAGAATAGAACTGATTCATGGGGTTTTCTTGCCTCTAATCCTTAGGGAATCAGTTCAGCGAACTTTCTTCCACAGAGCTGCTCAGTAGGCTCAAACCTCCACTTGTGCCACCTAAGATTCCTGAGATAAGATGACACACACGTCACTTTTTGGAAGCATCTGTATTACTCAGGCCTCAGGTGAAACACCAACCAACTAAATCTCACGTTAACACTTACAGCCGTGTTGCCATCTAGTGGTGAGACTGATATTTCATTCTGTTTATTTAAGAAGCAATTGTTAATCAGCTGTCTAGAGATCAGAAACTATTCAAGACACCAAAGAGGAAGAATAACATTTTACTCTTGCCTTACACTTGTTCATACCATGAGGTTATGGCTATTGGATACAAATGTAAAAAAGGGCATTTGTAAAACTCCCACCATCAGAGGGACGGCAGTGATCCCTTCCTCCCCCCAAAATCTCAGAGAGCAAGGCTATTATGAATGGCGGGGGGGGGGGCGGTGAGGGGGGTGAGGGGGAGAAGCAAATTCCTGCATGTTTTCAGTCTCTACTTTTAAGCATAGGTGTGACTCTAGTGATGTGTCTGTGCTAGCTCTGGTGGAAGGATCCTCTCACTCACTGGCTGACGAACTTGCAATTTTGTTTGCTGAGTAATTTGTAATTCCCTTAGAGAACCTGATCTGGTTTTCCCTTGGTCTCCTTGTCATCAAAATAACATATATTGTTAAACATCCAAGTCTCAGACTTGAAAAGGCCTTATCTATCTATATGGCTATCTTACCCATGAGAGGGCAGTAGAATACATGCATGTCAGCTCACGCATTACCTTCAGAGATGTGGCTTCATATTAAAAAAACTTCAACTCACTGCCTTTAAGCCATCCCCACTCATAGCGACACACAAGACAGGCTAGAAACAGCCCCTTTGGGTTTCTGAGACTTTAGATTTTTGTAGGTTTCATATTGCGTATGTGTTAATTCAATCTGCTGGGCTATTCTTCCTGAATGCAAAGTTTCAAAAGAAAAAAAAGAGTTCAAATTCACATTCTATCTAAAAATTTCCTTTAAAAAACTACCCTGGGGGGCTGAGCCCCGGTGGCGTAAGTGGTTGAGTGTGAGACTGCGGCCCGTGGGCCTGGCTGTTCAAATCCAGCGGTGGCTCTCAGGAGCAGCACTGGGTAGCTCCCAGGACCACAAGAAGGCAGTGACGCCCCCCCACCCCCCCAAAAAAAAAAACTACCTTGGGAATTTATGGGGGGGGGGGTAGGAAATCTATTCCTTAAAGGTTTGTAGAGCGAGGAGTTCATAAAGATTAATACTCAAAATTACTGCAAGCAATCTTCACCTTTATTTCTTCATTAGGACATGGTTTTTAAAAACTTTAAAAACTGTGTCTCTCCCACCCCCAACATATCTAATTTCTGTTTTATGGTTCGCAGTTTTCAGAACGGTTGGGCTCTGCAGCTCTTGTTCTTTTGGTCAAGTTGACGTATGACAACTTGGGTAACCAGACGCTTTTTTCCTGTCAGTTCTTCTATTTGGATAACTTTACGTGAACAGCTAGGAGAAGAGTTTGGCCAGCAGACCTAGGAAGCTCGGGGGAGGGGTGGGGTGGGGTGGGGTGGATAGGATAGGATAGGGTGGGGCAGGGCGGGGCCGGGGTAGTTAGCAAGTGACTGGCAAACAGGCTCAACTCATCTTGAAGCGGCATTCTTAGTGAAACTGGGCTCCGGCTTTGCAGTGGGCATCGGGCCACGCACATACTTTAGCATCAGCGTGTCGCCTAGACGTGCGTGTCACAACAGGGTGTGGGGGCGACCTTCGCCACTGGGAGGATCCAAGGCACCTCTGCGCCGGGATTTCAAGCCTCGGGTGTTCAAAGTGCCTTTTGCATCTCTCTGCATTCCAAGTTAGCGGCCTCCTGAAATCGCCCGGGAAACCTTTGCTCCCCGATCTCAGCTAGCCCTACTGTTTCACTGGCAACGCGAGGCCGCCTCACTCCCCGGCTGACTGCGATTGTCTGGTTTCCGTGAGTGAGGTGTCCCCAGGATGCCTCGACTCCACTAGGCTTTTCCTCGCGGGGTTGCGAAGTTTGAATCACGTTTTCTAACGCTCAGGCCCGCGACCCGGAGCCGGTGTGATAGGAGGCACAGCGGGGGACAAAAGGGACTTTGCCAGTCACTTGCCAGCTGGGGCACCAAGGGTTCTCGAGCCTCGCAGACCGGGGCTCCTGTAGGCGGCGGGGGCGGGTCCAAGTGTGAAGGGTGGGAACGGGAGCCAATAAGAGGCGAGCTTTGCGGGCAGGGCGGAGCCTGCGGTCGGGGCCTGCGGGGGCGGGATGGAGCCGACCCCGAGTGCCGCCGAGCCGCCAGACGGAGCGCGCCGACCGCCGACAGCGAGAAGCCAGCCGTCCCGCTGCGGCGGCGGCGTGGAGGCCCGGGACAGGTAGGAGCCGCCGGGCCCGCGCTGGGTCCGAGGCCGCGTGGAGCTTCGGCCACTCGGCGCGGTTGGTGTCGCCCGCGGGGCATCCAGAGCAGGGTCACCCGCCCCAGCCGCCGCCTCATCACCCCTCCGGCCCCAAGGCGCTCCCGGGCGCCCCTCGGACGGGGCCGGTGGCGTCCCCGCGCGTCGTTGGCGGGACCGGTGGCCGCGCTGCTCGCGACGGGGTTCCCCGCCGGGGTCTGGTCGGCCGGCCGGGCGGGGCGGCGCGCTCCCCCGCGGTGCCCGGTGCCCTCCGGGCCGGAGGAAACTCGGGGCGGTCGCTCCCCAGGACCGCAGGGTGGGCGCCGCCGGCCGCTTAGACGTCCCACTCAGTGGCGGCGCGTTGATCGCGAGCAGATTTGAGCAGGGCGTCGTCGAGGAGGACTTGGGGGGGGGGGCGGGGGGCGGTGGATCTGACCGGGAGACACCTTCGGAGTTGGGTGTGCGTGACGTGTACGGCGAGCATGATTGGATTATGAGTCAAAAGACCAAGCCTGGGTCAGGACTGTCTTACCAAATGGGCCGTCTCGGTTCTATTGAACTTTTGAACTCTTCTGGACCTTCTTTTCCGTAACTGCCAACTCGGGATGCTCGCGCCTCGGGCTGCTCCGAGGGGCCCGTGCGATGATGGGTGAAGTCTAATTCCGACGTTAGTTAGGGCTGGTGATTGGCCCCTGCACCTGCACGTGCACAGCCGCCTCCCACTGCGGGGCACACCGGCTTCCCTCCAACCCTTACCCCAAGCCAGTGGTGGTTTCGTCTGAGATTTCCGTTTACTGTGGAAACTAGTTGATGAAGCTCTTAAAACACACACACACACACACACACACACACACACACACACACCAATCCACGATTATTACAAAATCACCATTGTGTGAGGTTTGGCCCATTTCGGACATCTGTATGACATTTTCTAGAACACACATTATGGATTGTTAGTCTTTTATCACTGAGCAAGCCACGTGGAGACTGAGTTTGGTGGGTTTTTTTTCTTGTTGTGTTTTGGGCTGTAGGTAGATAGTTGTAGTCTAGGATACCGGATAAAAAGTAGACTGTGAGCATTGCTTCAAATCAAGACAGATCAAACTGTAAAATCGAAGGCCTGCTGTTAAGTTTTAAGTCTAACAAGACCAAATTAATATATGCTAATTCATTTTTAAATGTATCATTTTATTGGGCCCTTGTACAGCTCTTATCACCATCCATCCATTCTGCCAATCACATTTGTACATAAGTTGCCATTATCATTTTCAACACATTTTCCTTCTTCTTGAGTCCTTGGAATCGGCTCCACATTTTTTTCCCTCCTGCCTCACCCTATCTCTCTCATGAATACTTGATAATTTATTAATTTTTCTCCTGTGCCCTACACAGACCGTTGTCTCCCTTCACCCACTTTTCTGTTGTCCATACTCCTGGGAAGGGGTTATATGTGGAACCTTGTGATCTGTTTCCCCTTTCTCCCCCACGTTCCCTTTACCTTCCTGTATGGCTACTCTCAATATTGGTCCTGAGGGGTTTATCTTTCCTGGATTCCCTGTGTTGCTAGCTCATCTGTACCCATATCCATGCTCCGGTCTAGCCGGATTTGTAAGGTAGAATTGAGGTCATGGTCATGGGAGGGGGGGACAGCATTAAAGAACTAGAGGAAAGTTATATGTTTCATCGGTGCTATACTGCACTCTATCCAAATACTTTTATACAGTTTTTATTATAGACATTTGTGTTCCTTGCAAAGGGTATAGGAATGTGAGGCAGTTTGGGGAGAAGGGAAACCCAAAAAAGGACTAGCAGTTTGTAAGCGTTGAACTTTTCCTGAGGACACAGGCTCAGATGTGAGTTCCTAGGCACACACCAGGAAATGTAGTAATTGTGTCTTTTGGGCTTTGATTATCATAATTATTATTATTATTTGTGTCGAAGGCAGCAGCAGGTTTTTTAAAATGCGGTAGTAATGGGGAAATGTTAGTTTTTCTGATCTCACGAGCAGCAGCTTTGGAAACCTGAAGATTGCATTGCTTTTAAAGGATCTGCAGTAAGTCTTGTTTGTTGTTGGTTGCCGTCCAGTCAATTTCACCTCCTGGCAATCCGTGTGTGCAGAGTAGAATTGCTCCTGAAGGGTTTCAAGGTTGTGACCTCCTGGAAACAATTTACCAAACTTTCTTTCCTGGATGTCCCTGGGTAGGGTAAAATCTCCAACCAATTGACTCGTAAAGTACTTAACCATTTAAACACCCCAGGTACTCTTGTATTGTGGCTCAAGACTTTTCATTCACTGGAACCAAGACCAAATTAAATGGAGGAGGAGAGGCAAACTTCTGAGTGAATGTAATTTCCTTGCTATTGTAAACATTTCACTTAAAGATATTTCAACAGCTCAGTGGAAGATGGATTTTGATCAACTAATTTGCAACACCAATTTTAAACTGTGCACCTTCTATAGCTTGGACTGTGATTTATAATTTACTAAGAGGCCCCGGTGGCGTAAGTGGTTGAATGCAGGACTGCGGCCAGCGGGCTTAGCAGTTCAAATCCAGCAGCAGCTCTCAGGAGCAGCACTGGGTAGCTCCCACGACCACCAGAGGGCAGTGATGCCCCCCAAATAAAAAAATAAGAGCTGGTGGTAGCTGTAGCCCCATCAACTAGGATGTATCGGACCCTCTCTGTCCAGGTGGCACAATGGTTCAGTGCTTGGCAGCTAACCGAAGGGTTAGGACTTGAACCCACCAGCTTGCTCCATGGAAGAGAGACCCAGCAGTATTCTCCCACCAAGATTCATCCTACCCTGTGGGACAGGTCTGCTCTGTCACTTGGGATAGCTATGAGTCTAAATTGGACTTCAGTGACTCTTAATGACAGCAGGAATTGTCTCAGACACTGTTCTAAATTCTTTACATGTGTTTTCTTACTGTAATTCTCACAACACCATTATGATGATGTTATTATGATCTCTGCATGGAGAGGCTGAGTAACTTGGCCAGGATGAAAACCATGTAGGTAGCAGAACCATGATTCAAACTGGATGAGTCTGGCTCCCAAGACCATACTCTTAACCCCTGTATGGTACCGACTGATAAATTCTGTGACAGAGATGCAAAGGGAATTGTCTTTTAGCCAGAGTGTGTGAAAGAGTTATGTAAGGCCCCTTTTCAAAAGGAGAGGAGAAAAAGAAACAGGTATTGCAAGATGAAAACATGCTCACACTGCGATTTAATTACACCCTCTACATGAAAGCACTTCCCTCTGGTTGGGTGTCTTTTTGTCTTTAAACTCTCAGTCACTCAGTTACAATTACATCGTTATCATAACAACATTTTTTTTTCAATCATCTGACTTTTAAAAATCTGTTCTCAGACTAGAATATAAATGTTAGAAAAGAAAAGGACTACCTGCCTTCAAGAAGCTTACCATCGGCTGTCTTAACAAATTTCTGTAATAATTAAGTGTGATAAGAATATATAGCGAAAGGATGAAGTTCAGTAGGAATACTGATGAGGGGAAGTATTTGTGCATGGGAATAAGGAGGAGGATTGGACAGATGTTGTTAGTTGCCTTCCAGTAGATTCCAGCTCATAGCATCTCTATGTGTGCACACGTAGAATTGTATTCCACAGGATTTTCAAAACAGATTAGTAGGCCTCGCTTTCAAGGAGTCTCTGAGTGGATTCAAACTTCCAACCTTTTGGCTAATAGTCGAACACTTTACTCCTCACACAGGGAATCCTACAAAGAGAAGACTTCATATTTGAGCTTTGAATTTGCTGGATTTGGGAACAAGAACCAAAGATAGAGATGAAAACCAGGGATATGTGAAAGGACTGGTATATGGAATGGTATATGGTATATGGAATGAGAGATATCTTGTAGTCTAATGCTACGAGAGCTTTGAGTGTGCACACATGGGTGTTTGAGCGAAGAGAGATGATATTTGGGGGGAATAAAACTGAAAATAGGTAATTGTAGGGTTTCAACTCCTCATTTGCATTAATGAGGTGAGTGAGTAATATAGTTTGACAAGATCTTTCCCTCTAGAAAACTATGTTAAAGGCAGTTTTACTTTCAATACTTTTAATTCCTTAAAGTACAGGATATATTATCAAACAAGATTTAGGTAAGCAAAAAAGTTATACCCTAATTCAGAAAAAAGAAGAAAGTAAAGTGTGCTGGTGTCAGGTGGTGAAGAGCCTTATGCATCATGCAAAGGACTTTGGACTTGATTCTAAAAACAATGGAGAAGCAATGAAGGGTCGGAAGTATTGGGAAAGATAACTTGGCTGTGGCATTGTATAGGGGCTGGAGTGCAGGGAGAGAGGCAAAGACTGGGATGTGTAACTAGGCTGGGTAAAGATAAGGACCTGGAGCAGGAATGTAGTAATAGGGATGGGGAGAGAAAAGGACAGGTTCTGAAGATCGAGAATTTACAAGGCTTAAAGCTGGAAGGTGAAGGGCGAACAGGGAAGCAGAAAGTGACAATATCTTCAGCAACTAATTTCTTTAAAAAAAAATTTTTTTTTGTGTGGTTCATACACCTCTTATCACAATCCATCCATACATGCATTATATGTCAAGCACATTTGTACATTTGTTGCCCTCATGATTCTCAAAACATTTGCTTTCTGCTTAAGCTCTTGGTATTAGCTCATTTCCCCCTCCCCCTCCTCTATCCTCCCTCATTAACTTTTGATAATTTATAAATTATTATTATTTTGTCATATTGTACTTTGTTCGTGTCTCCTGTTACCCACGTCCCTGTTGTCTGTACCCCAGGGAGGAGGTTATATGTAGAACTTTAGAAAGGGGGAACTGATTATAAACAACTAATTTTTTTGTGGCTAGAAGAACTTATTTTTATTTTCTAAAGTATGTGCGAGGAGAAGGTAATCATTTCAGTTTGAGGTTATGAAACTTTCAGGCAGGAATATCAAGATGGAATCTGGAGTATAGAAGTTAGACTGAGATTGGTGATTCACTTTTTCAGAGCTGCTCAGGGAGCAGATGAAATTCCTCAAGAGCATGTAGAATTAGAAGCATGGTGAGAAGTTTGCTTTGTATGTGTGCATAGAAGAGAACATTAATTTTTTTTGCTTCTAATAAATCTGTACATTGTGATTATAAAGGTATATAGTGGTTGTTAAAGGTTAAACAGTTTTTACTTCCACTTGAGTCTGTTCTCTTAATATTTTGGTTGGGAATTATTTATTTCAAAATTGTACTGCCAAAGTATCATCAGAATTTCCCTTTGTAGACAACTTTCAGAGCAAATTTACAACCATGCAAGACATGAAACCTTCCAGCTTTATCATAAGATTCTTTTTTCTCCTCTGTGCTTCCTATTTTCATGGCTTGTATAACCTGTTTGCCTTGAATTGAAGCTATGACTACCTCTCTAGTTGGTAGTCAGCTTTTGGAAGTCAGAGATAGGGCTAAAAAAAAAAAAGGGAAAAAGAAACATACCAATCTTTTTGTAATTCATAGATTTCGATGATCAAGAACTGTCTACTGGTTGGTTCATTTTGATAACCAACCTTAGTCAGCCTTGGTTCTGGATTACACGGTCTCTGTTACCTTGGCTGTCAAACAAAGAGGCATGAGCTATGTTCCAATGAAACTATTTATTTGGACTTTAATTTACATTTCATGTCATTTCCATATCATGGAATTTTTTTTTTGTTTCCAAACACTTGAAAATGGAAAAAGTATTCTTCGCTCAGGCCCTACTATAATGAGAGGTAAAAAAAAAAAAAAAAGAGAGAGAGAGGCAGATGAGATTTGACCTTGCCATTAAGTGTGTTTTTCCTTTTTTTTACTTTGTTTTATTTTATTTATTTTTAAAATCGTTTCATTGGGGGCTCTTACAACTCTTATACAGTCCATACATACATCCATTGTGTCTAGCACATTTGTACATTTGTTGCCATCATCATTCTCAAAACATTTACTTTCTACTTGAGCCCTTAGTATCAGCTTCTCATTTTCCCCCTCTCTCCCTGCCCCCTCCCTTATAAATCCTTGATAATTTATAATTTTTTTTCATGTCTTACACTGTCCGATGTCTCCCTTCACCCACTTTTCTGTTGCCGGTCCCCCAAGGAGGGGGTTATATGTAGATCCTGTAATCCTTTTCCCTTTCTATCCCACCTTCCCTCCACCCTCCAATATCACCACTCCCACCACTGGTCCTGAGGGGGTCATCTGTCCTGGATTCCCTGTGTTTCCAATTCCTTATCTGTACCAGTGTACATCCTCTGATCTAGCCGGATTTATAAGGTAGAATTGGGATCATGATAGTTGTGGGGGTGGGGGGCGCATTTAAGAACTTGAGGAATGTTGTATGCTTCACTGTTGCTACACTCCACCCTGACTGGCTCTTCTCCCTACGACCCTTCTATAAGGAGTTGTCCAGTTGCCTACTGATGCGCTTTGGATCCCCACTTCACACTGCCCCTCACTACAATGATATGATTTTTTGTCTTTGACGCCTGATATCTGATCCTATTGGTACCTCTTGATCACACAGGCTGGCATCCTTCTTCCATATGGGACTCGCTTGTTTATCTTCAAGCCTGTAAGACCCCAAATGGTATGTCTTTTGATAGCCGAGCACTATCCGCTTTCTTCACCACATTTGCTTATGCACCTACTTTGTCTCCAGCGATCTTCTAAGGACTTGGATTTGTAAGTTTTAAAAATAAATTAAAAAGCCTGGTAATTCAAAATTATCCCTCCTATTTTCCAATTTTACTACATTTCTAAAAAGATCCAACAAGGTTTTCATTCCATTTCTCATAGAATGTAAGTGAAAAAATTCATTGATTGGTTTGTAACCTTTGATTAATTTGTGCAATAACAGTCAAAAATATATTTGAAAACATACTCAGCTGAACCAGTAAAACAGTGATGATTTTGATGCTAGAGAAGTGGGATGTTGGAAGGTGGGTGAAGTACCAGACCTGGGGCCCACAGGCTTGGGCAGGATGACCCTCTTGTCTTTTCACTTCTTGCCCAGAATGAATAATTTTGATTCTAAGGATCACAAAGGAACCCTGGTAATTTAGTGTTTACAGGTTGGGTTGTGATAATGAGAAAGGTCAGCATTTCGAAACTGCCAGCTACTCTTAGGAGAAAGAGGGGACTTTTTATAGAGCTAGAACTCACAGGGCCACTTCTACCCTGTCCTATCAAGTCACTATGGGTCGGCGTTGACTCCGTGGCAGTGAGCTTTTGAGAAGGTCTAGGAAACATAAACCTTTTTCTTCATTTCTAAGAATCATAGCAGATTTTGTGACTGAAGGACTAAGTAAATGATGTAAGGGAAATAAATTTAAAGGGTTTATTTGTTTTATCACATTGAACTACCACAGGATATTTTACTTGTCTGGTTTTGTGGAGAAAATTCAAGATTACTGCTTTTGAAATTTAATTCTTAGATTCTTGATCAGAAGCCAGGAAACAGAATTTTTTAGCATTCAGTTCAGACAATGTAAATCCAATTGTATTACTTAAAGGTTATTATTTGTTCTTTTTTGTAAATGGGACTTATAACTTTATTGGTTTTCCTATTGGTGATTAATTTTTTATAGCAGAAACCTGGGAAGAAATGTTTATTAGTTTTCCCTCGAAGTTATAATTCCTAGTAATGACATTTCTGAGCGGTTTTTCTGTGTGTGTGTGTGTGTGTGTGTTAGATATTTAGGAAAGTTTGCTGTATATGTGTCTTATTTTTGCCACCACTTCAAAGGGGTTTCCTTTTTTTCCTCTCCCTCTTTTTCCTCTGCAGTAAAATAAATAAACCCATTCCAGCTGCATAGGGTATGTTCGAATTAGTTACTTAGCAATCTAAAGCATATTGTATTTAAATTTTTATCTGGACTCTTATATTCTGATTAAATAAGGGTTTTTTAAGGCTGATGATAGGGCCTGCTGGGAGGAAGTCAGACAGCCTGTTCCAAAACAATATTTACTGCAAATCTCTGTTCTCCTGGATCCCTATTTTAGCTGTAAGGACTATTATGGAACCAAAGGGGAAAATTATGTGAATTAGAGTGATAGGTCAAGTTGATCACAACCATAATGGTGGTTATCCATGCAGAAGTAGTTCACATTCACATGATCTACAACCAAGTAAAGTGTGGGAGAATTGACCTGCCACTGGCAAAAATGACAGACAGTATTCAACCCCACTATGTTGTTTTTTTTTATTTCAGTGCATTATTTATGTGTAATATTTTATCTAAGGAGTCATGGTGATTACAATTTAAAAATCCTATTAGAACTTTTGTTCCTAAAATACGTCATTCCACTCTTGGAAGAAAAAAGCAGGACATGTAATGCTCACGTCAATGTTCTGTAGCTGCAGTACACCTATGTTGACTTATAATAAAAATTATGTACTTAAAAAATAGGGTTTTATGGTATAAAACCTGGTAAAGATGACAGACTATTTGTAAAAATGTTGCAGATAAAACTTAAAATCTTTAGTTTAAAAGGTTCTTTGAAAGCTAGCATGCTAGACTTTCAATAACCCTTTCAAATATTTTCAAAGAACGAAAAAAGGCAAAGCTATATGCAGTTCCTGTTTATTATGGAACCACTCATGAGAAGACTTCCTACTTATTCTGTTTAGTTGCATAGCAAGAGAAAATGGGTGCTTGGTTCTTAAACAGTAGTCTTCCAGAATGCATGGATGTTGTAGATATGATTTTAAAATATTAAGTCAGCTGAAAGTTTGAAACTGTTCCTCTTAGTGACAACATTCTGTACCATAATGGGAGAGTTACCACGAATCCTCATAATGTGCTTATATTCTGGTGTGGATTTTGCAAACCAGGTCAGTGGGACTCCTGATACTATAAAGTACACTGTGCTTCTGCTTGGTCAAATGTAGTAGCAAGACAATTAATAAGGAGGATTTCCTCCTGTTGTTTAAATGTAGCCACAGTTCTATGAGTATATTTATAGAATTTAAGAAGTTAATTGTTGACTCTTCTAAACTGGAGATTAAAAAAAATAACCCAACTTCTAAGTAATGGAATAGCAGCTATTAACGTGCTTATTTAAGCACTCTTCGAAACTTCTATTTAATGCTTTATTGTAAGGTCCCCACCTATATTCTATTGATCACCTCCTTATTTACATTCCAACATTCAGGGGGTAAGAAAGCCAGAGAGAAGGGAGACAAGCAGACAGTACCCAAAGCCACACAATGGACAGTTGAGCTGTGGACTGCTTGCTTCCATAAAACCGCTGATCTCAGATATTTTTCTTGTGCTGGGCCTGAGTAGATGCATACCTGTCAGTGCTGCTGTTTTATACAGCTCAAAGCTTTGTAAATATGCTGGTAAATCTTTTGTAATTTCACGGCTATATTGAAGTACACAGTGAAAATGGTTAACTTTATTCAAGGAAACTTGCCAAGCAGCCAAGTTTTAAAAATATTTTATTAAAAACTTGGAGCTAACCTCTTATTGTGTCATGTCAGTGTTGGTTGTTAAGAGAGAAAGAATTGTGTGAATAAGGAATTTTTCAGGTTAGAAAGCAATCCCCTTTGGCAAAAATTTCCAGCATCTTGCCAGATATATTTTCAAAAGTTTATGTATTTTCACTTATTTCCAAAACTTTCGAATGAAAACTTTGTCCACTTAGATTGTGGTGGTGTTAGGTGCATCAGAGTCATTTTGACACACAGTGAGCCCCTGTAAGACTACGATTGCTCTCCAGGTTTTCCTAGACTGTGAGTAATAGAAGGTTTTCAGGAGCCGGGCAACACACAGGAACAACCTTTCTGGAAGCACATCACCAAGCCTTTTCCCCGGGAGCCACTGGTGCGCCTCAACCAGCAGCCTTAGTTAACAACTGAGCACTTAGCTGTTATGCCTCCAGAACACCTTATTAGCTAGCATGTAGGTAGGCATTTTTTCTATATATTGAATAGTATTATTAGCGAAGAAACTTTGGGGGGGGGGAAGGAAATGTAGGCATCATATTTTATTTTACTTTTCTGTCTAAACCTTTTAAATTATTTCCCACAAAATATGCATAAAACATTAAAGAAAACAACTTGGACAAGAGATCTATTTATTCTTGACTGCTTTCAATCAATATTGAAGTCCAGTGTGTACTCAAAAACAAAAATAAATGACCATGTCTTTGTATATAGCATGCCCAGGTAATATAATAATGCACACACATTGGCAAGCATAGAGTGCAGAGAAACTAATGCATGGTAGGTCACATAGCTTACAGAAATTGTGTAATGCCTATGTTATTTGTATAAAAATAGGGTATTGCATCTTAATTCCTCATTTACTCTGGAGAAAGATTGCATGACATTGCTTATTGTTATTTTGATAATAAGGAAAGATTAAAGAATTTCCTATGCTCAATAAAAAGAATGTGTTACTATTTTTACCATGCACGACTTATTGTTTCAGCTAAGATTTCTAACTCTGACCCAATAAAAAACAAAGGAATAGAGCAGACTGAATGAATCTGGTAAGTGCATAATATTGCTCTTGTGTTATTCAAACTAAAGAATTTATGAAAAAGAGAGATTACCCATTGCATTAAATTGAACCTTCTTTAATTGTAGCTTTTTATATGATTTATTTTGGGATTTAAAATGTATTTAAATAATACTTGGTTTTAGCTCTAAGTTTTAGTTTATCATCCATAGGTAAGAATAACTATTGCCTTATGTGACTTCTGTTTCAATTGTGTGTTTGTATTGTGATGTCAAAGGTAGTCCTTACCATGGGTTTTAGT
>PVJH01037729.1:0-17695 GCA_004026705.1 Nesogale talazaci | reverse complement strand
TAGCAAATTGGAGAATAACAATAAGCACATCTTTACTCAAGTGATTCTTTTTCCTTTCTATTTCGTAATTATTTTTTTAGTTCATGTTATCATTATCCTTAAAAGATGAAGTGGGCTGAGCCCTGGTGGTGTAAGTGGTTGAGTGCGGGACCGCAGGCCGAGGGCTTGGCGGTTCAAATCCAGTGGCGGCTCTCAGGAGCGGCACTGGGTAGCCCCCACGACCACCAGAGGCAGTGATGCCAAAAAAAAAAAAAGTGCTGTTTTACGCATGAAACTTCCTTTTTAAGTCATTTGGACATAAGTACTCCATCTTCACTAGATTACCACTGTGCCATCTACTCACACACTGTACCGATCTTCCCAGAGAGGACCCACCGAGGTCAAGCTCAGGCACAGTTGTGCGCTTCATTCTCTTGTCTGTGGGGTCGCTCTGCGTTCAACCAGCTCATGACAGCCCCTCGTGACTACAGCCGCCCAGAGATGATATTAGGTCTCCCCACGAGAAACGGAACAGTTTTACCATTCTCCACTTTCCCCTAATACGTTTGCTTAAAAGTAAAGCAGGAACACCTCTTTATTAGAAATGCATTTAGAGGTTTCTTTCCCATATAAGAGTTGAAGTGGGTGTTACCGGAGGGATGGTTTTTTAAAATTTTCTTACTTTTGTTCCATTTGCAGAAAACAAAGGAACCCGTCTTTTGCTACTTTTGTGATACCTGTGATCGTGGTTTTAAGAATCGGGAAAAGTATGATGCACACGTATCTGAGCATACTAAAGTAGGTTTCCTTTTTCTTGGTTGTCCTGGGATATAGTTAACAAAGTGACCGAACTGCATGCTTGTTAGACCTCCCAAGTTTTTCCCCCGTGCTTGGTGCTTGCTAGATTAGGGCAGTGGCTTTGCTGTTTGCAAGGGGCGGCCGGTGGCTGCTTTGGGAATAGGTGAGATATCAGCCAAGAAGGCAGATCTGGCTGCTGTTGGTGCGGCTTTGTCTGGGCTGCCCTTGCAGCCTGCTGAGATTTCCCGCAGTGGCCCCAGTCCCTGTGTGAGTGGCCCGTGCAGGGTGCTCTTGACTGCGTTACCAGGTAGCCCTGTGGTTTGCTGTGGTCCAAACCTCCTGTTAGGTCCTGGAGTAGTGAAAGTAGTTTTGCATTTGACTCCTGTAAAGGTAGGAGGGTCACAAGCATTCAGCAGCATCACAGAAGAAAGGCCTGGCAAACGTCTCTCCGTAAAGATTGTGTATATCTAAGAAACACATGGGGTTCTCACGAGTCACAATCAATAAAATGGTGGGGGTTGAATTTTATGTCATACTTAAGTTGAGAAGGAGATGATTTATATTTACTAAACTTACTGTTATGATAACATAATTCCTTTTTAAATGCAATGGTGTGACATGACCTTTGGCTATTAACTTAAGTGATTAATAACTATACCAACTGAATATGATAATTGTTTAAGTGGGGCCACAGTGTCCATGTGTGTGGTAGTCGGGTCTATTTAATATAGAAAATAAGAAAACATAGGTTAATGTGGAATGTTGGTTTTGTAAAAACTTTCACAGTGTCCTGAAGCAGATTGTTCTTTCATGGCACATGAGAAGATTGTCAACTTCCACTGGAAAAATGTAAGTTCCTGTGCTTATATCTTTTTCACTTTTTTTTTTTTTTTGACGCTTAGTCTTTTTGGTCCATTGGACTATTAACGTCGCATCTCTTTATTACAGAGCCTAATAGTAACATTTGTAGAGTGCTGTGTGCCTTTGAAGACATCTTACATCTCATATTCAATTTTGTCTTTATAGATACATAGATAGATATAGATATATAGATAGATATATAGATATAGATATATAGTAAGATAGATAGCTTAGTCCTTCATTTAACAGATTTGAAAACAACAACTGAAAATTCAGAGACATACTCTATGCTTCAGAACGGAATCCTGAGCATGCGTATCTTGTCTCTAAATTGTACACTTGTTTACTCACACTGTGCTGCTTCAGATACAATCTACATTGAGTTGCTTCTAACTCATAGCAACCTTATTATAGGATTTCCAAAGATTTGTAAATGTTTCTAGGAGCAGGTGGCCTCATCTTGGTGTTGCAAAGCAGCTAGTGGGTTTGAACCGATGACTTTGCCCTCAGCAGTCCAACACTTAACCTAGCGACTCCACCAAGAATTCAGATAGTTATGTGTGATTGCTATTGCTGTAGCTACCACCCTCAATTTTAGTCCTTGAGAACCAAATGAATGAGCCCTCATTCATTTGAGTACTTAATATCACTGGGAGAAAATAGGTGACATCTACTGTTAGTCCATTCCTCTAGCCTAAATACTTGACAGCTTTTGTTTAAAGTAAAAGGCATCATAGAATGGAGAAACCTGGCTCACTTGGTGATTTAAAAATGATGGCCCCCCCACACACAAAAGATGTCTGCTCCAAAGTTGGATGTGGGGCACAAAGGTTTCATCAAAGTTCAGTCACAGGTGTACTCGATGCTTCTCCCCCTTAGATGCATGCTCCTGGGATGAAGAAGATCAAGTTGGACACTCCTGAGGAGATTGCCAGATGGAGGGAGGAGAGAAGAAAGTGAGTAAGGGTTCAGGGATGTAGCGCAGGGATACAGCTTTTTATTGTAGTTTTGAGTCATGTAATTCCTTTATAGTGCTGGTATGAGGTGCAGGGGACTGCTAGTGAATGTAGCTTTTGGTGGCCAGAGAGCAAAGTATTTTATGATTCCTTTTAGTCAGAAACATTTCCGTCAGAAATGGCAGTGTTCCATATTTTCCAGGGGACCTATGCATGCTACCCACTAGGTGTTTGGTGTCAGAGGCAATGATGGGTGGGTACCTTGTTAAAAGGGGGGAAACCGGTGCTGAGCCCCGGTGGCGTAGTGGTTGTGCGCGGGACTGCGGCCCACTGGGAGGGAGGTTCAATTCCAGCTCCACAGGCGCAAAGGCTGGGCCTCCTACTCCCACCACCGGATGACAGTGATGCCCAAAAAAGCCAAAAATAAATAAATAAATAAAGGGGGGCGGGAACCAAGTTAATCCTTCCAATTTTTAAACAAAATTGTGGCCCCCAATAAAGTGATTTTAAAAAAGAAACAAAACAAAATTGTGTTGAGTTGGCGGCAGTGTGGTGAGCCGAGGGCACACAGCAAACAGACCTGACACGCTGCCCACTGCGCTAATAAGGCCCTGGACACAGTGCCTCTGGTCCAGTGGAAGGATTGGGGGCCTGGGAAGGTGTGGCTGCTGAAGAGGTTGGCAGCACAGGTGAGGACACCCTTCACCAGGTGCCTGGGGTTTGCCTTGTTTTCATCTGTGGTCTGCCCTCTTCTCACTGGTTTACACGGGAGATTAATTGAACCATAGGTTAGCCCACTTGCTCTCTGCCCTTGAGTTTTCAAGGAGCTGGCAATGATGGTGTTGAATTCAAAATAGCATCGTGTTAGAGAAGGTCAGGTCACCTGACTCCTAGGGTGTCCCCAATTTCTCGGCCGTGCTTTCAATCAGTTGGAGATCCGTGAAGCCCCATGGATATGTGCTTCGTGTCCTTGAGGACAAGGATCGTGGTCACTCGTCAGCCTTCATTCTGTTGATCCTGCGGTCACTGTGAGGTGGTACAGACTTGATAGCCTCTAACAACAGCAGAGGTCTCCAGCTTCAGTGGTTCTGCTGTCTTTAGCCCTCTCAGTCTCCCATAGTCACCGCTGCTCCCTCGGTCTCAGGGTACAGGAGCAAGAGGGTCAGGCTGTTCCTTGACCAGGGGAGTGGGGCGTTGGCGTGCAGACAAGCCCACCTCTTGTTAGGCGCCATCAAGCTGGTTCTGACTCAGTGACCTTAGGTTGGAAGCCCTGTTCAGTCCTGTGCCATCCTCGAAGTTGTGATGCGTGAGCCAGTTGTTGTAGCCACTGTGCCAGTCCATCTTGTGGAGGGCCCTTCTCTTTTTCACTGTCCTCCTTTACCAAGCACTCCCCCTCCTGGGAACCCTCATCTTTGCTCTTGGTGGATTTCCCCAGTCTAAAGTCGTGTTCCACATACTAAGGTGGACAATGCCACCTGGTGGTCTTTTGCAACAAGTGCTTAAAAGTATTCTGCTGGCTAATCTTTTGGAACATAAACATTTGAAGATCAGAACAGGCTTAGATAGCATGATCTCATAAAGAAGTCTTTTGATTGCGACTAGTTTGTGTGTCTATTGTTAGTAGGGAATGTTCGCAGCCTTCACATTTATGTTTATGAGTGTGTTCATCTGGGGAGACCAGAGAAACAAATCCAGGGAGACTCATGATAGGAAAGAGCTTTATATTAAAGAGTAATCATATATTAAGAAAGCATCCCAGCCCAGTCCAGATCACGTCCATAAGTTCCACATTAACCCTTAAGTTTAGTATTAGCCCATGAATTCCTCTTCAGAGTCACACAACACATGCAGCGATGCGGAAGGCAGGAAGCTCACAGACCGCTGGGTGGATAGTCCTGTGGGTCCAGTGGCGGTGGAAGCATCTCCAGGCTCTGGCTCCCGCCACCACGGCTCCATGTGGCTTGTCCTTAGGAATGTGAAGCAGAGAGAGAGTCTATCGCCCTCCAGAGAGGAAGTCCCCAAATCCTCCTGAGAAGGTCATGCCCACGAGGAGGACTCACCAGGCTCTGACCTAACACACTAGACCCCACCCCTTAATTCGTATTTATCTAGTTGACATGAAATTATGTAACTACCACTGTGAGAATTCCACTTTTGAATAGTGTCCTGACAAAAATTTAACTTGGAGATTGTGGATCAACAGCAGAGATTTTCCCATCCATGACTGAGGTCACCAAAAGGCAAGCATACACCTGTTTTCTAAGGTTCTCATTCGAAGGTGAGATGGCGGTGAAGAGACACAAAGTGTCTGTAGACCTCCTGCAACTGAAGCCTCCTTTTAGCCAAGAGAAGGGATAATAACACTGACTGAGGGGTGCGTGCAGCCCTGGTGCTGTGGGGGAGTGGTGACTTGTCGGGCTGCTGACTGCAGGGACAGCAGTGTGAAGCCACGAGCTGCTTTGGGGGAGAAAGACGGGGCCCTCTCGTCCTGTAGAGGTTATAATCCCGAACCCTCCTGGGTAGTTGAGCGTCAGCAGTGAGTTTGATTTGGGAAGGGGTGCTTTGAGTCTTTGGAGACAGGGCCATCAGTGCACTTTACCATTTTACAAGAGGTGAAGTCCTGAAATGCCTTAGCTGAACTTTGTTTTTTGTTTTTTTTTTTAAGTTCTTTTACACACATGGGGTGGATTTGAGGTTGGAATTGACTTGGGGCTATTGTTTGTTTTTGTTTCTTAATGTGCCGCCCGTCAAATTTGCCCTTTTTGTTGGATAGTTAACAGATGTGCCCAGTTGTGTACCCATCACCACAATCAGAGCAGAGCAGGGTTGTACCAGGCCCCAGGTCCTCTTACCGCCCTTTGACCAGCCTCACTCTAGCCCTTGGCAGCCCTGGTCTCCTCCTGCTTGTGCCCAGCACCGGGCACACGGACTGCTGCAGAGTGCTCTTCGGTGTCAGTCAGGCTCTCGCACTTAGCGCAGTGTCCATGAAGTATCCGTGTGGTTGCATGTCGTAGTAGCTGGCTCCTGTCCGTTTCAGAGCTGTGTTCTTTTCCATTAGCTGCTGGACCACAGTTTGTTTCCCTTTCCCCCAGATTGGGGACATTTTCATTGTTTCCAGTTGTACAATTGTAAGTAAAGTCTCCCTAAGTATTTACATACAAATTTTTGTTTTGAACTTTTTATTGTTGGCTTGGTTAAATAGTAAGAATAGGACTTGTGGGTCACCTGGTAAGTATGTATTTAACTTTATAAGAAGTTACCAGAGTTGAAGAAGCAGATTTTTAAGTCAAGGTATGTCATGGAGGGGTGTTAGGGGTGCTGGGGTGCTATGTCAGTTAGGATTCGCCATCAGTGCAGGGGGCAGCCCAGCATCACTACCCCGGCTTCACACCAAGCAGTTGAGTTTCCGCCGTGAAGAAGCGTCGAGGCTGCCATGGCTGCTCCAGAATTCCGTCCAAGGCTCTCCCGTTGATCCTGTGGCCGGTGCTTTTCATCTCAGGCACCCCAGACAGGTCCTGGGTGCCTAATAGGGCAAGGGAAAAGGCACTTGCCTCTTTGGGAAAGCGATGACTTGTGGTGAAAAGGCTTTTCTGTGGGCCCCGTCAGCTGGAAGTGGGCTGCCTCCACTCACTTTTTCCTGCCAAGGAGTCCAGGGAGCTTGCCCAGACTAATGAGGAAAAGGGCAGAATGGTCAGTACGGTTTGCTTTGAGGTGTAGTGGCCAAGTTTGAGGGCTAACACATGTCAAAACCAGAGGTGATATTCAGAAGCAATTACTGAATCAAGCAGATATTGAATATCCTTATCAGGGTGGGAATGTTAGAGTCTCGCTCTAATGTATAGAATATCTGCTGAAGTTTGGGCTGTGGCCCTGGGTGGGAATGCCTTAGAATATGAATGAATGAGTTTTTGGGCGGGGGCATCACTGCCCTCTGGTGGTGGGAGGAGGAGGCCCAGCTTTGTTCCTGGAGAGCTGCTGCTGAATTTGAACCTCCAACCTAGTGGGCCACAGTCTCGCGCACAACCACTACGCCACTGGGACTCAGCCCTGAGTTTTTTTTAATGTAAATCATCTTATTGGAGGCTCATACAACTCTCACAATCAATACATTAATTGTATGCAGACCACATTTGCACATTTGTTGCCATCATCATTCTCGACACCCTCCTGCTACTTAGGCCTCCAGTTTCAGCTCCCCACATTTCCCCTCCCTCCCTACTCCCCCTCCCTTATGAACCTGATGAGGAAGAGGCTGACACAGAACACAGTGGGACAGCGCATGCAGGAGCGGTGGTGGTCTGAGGAAAGAAGGAGGGATAGTGCTTTCCCAGAGAAGTCATTGAATGGGGCTTCTTGGTCTGAGAACAGGGACCCTGTGGGAAGAATAATGGAATCAGAAGGATAACTGAAACCAGGCTTGGCACCATTTTGCTTGGTTTCTTAGTTCTTAAGGCCCAGGCTAAAGATAGGTAAGGAAAAAAAAGTGCACCGTTTCAGAGCCTATTCTGCCTTGGGCTGTTGGGGAAAAATGGACGTACAAGGAGGAAAGTGATTTTAGCATACTAAAACGGAGAGAAACTTCCTGTGAAAATACCCCAGTCACAGTCTTTGTAACTTCTTAGCACCCGTTGTAACAGGGTACTAAGGTGAGTTTTTTCCCTACAAAATGTGTGCAGGATAACAGGCTTGTTAGATGTACTTTTGGAGATAGAACTGTAGCCTTTATCAAAGCTCTTTTTTTATTCTTGCATCTCAGATAGCTTGGATGATGGCGTTTTAAAATCAGAGATATTTTAGGTTGGTGGAAGAGCTTTCTCACTGTTAACTGTCAAGTCAGATATAGCTTGTAGAGGTCCGACAGGTCAGGTGGAACTGCCCTGTATTTAGGGCTCCAAGACTGTAATCTGTGCAGGAGCAGACGGTCTCTTCTTTCTCATAATCTTTCCACCATCCCCTGCGCTTCTCAGCCTGAGTCACAAGGACTCCTTATGTGTCGTAGTGAGGTCTTGGGTCTCTGGTTGCCTTATTTGGGGATAGTTTGCTTTCTAATGTCCTTGCCTTTTCTTCCTTTTAGATTTTTTTTTTTTTTTGGGCATCACTGCTCTCCGGTGGTGGGAGTAGGAGGCCCAGCCCCACTGCTGGAATTGAACCTCCGTCCCAGTGGGCCGCAGTCCCGCGCACAACCACTACGCCACCGGGGCTCAGCCTCCTTTTAGATTTTATGTGCAAGCAAGAAGAGGCTTGTTCTTATTTGAAGTAGCAGTCTGTTAGGGCTGTGGGCGTGAGGGCAGGCACGGGGTAGGGCTTCCCTCTGCCGTTCATTAAGTCACCCTGCCTTGATGGCCTCTGAGGACGGTTTGGCTTTGGGAGGGATGTTAGAAGTGCCTTTCCTTTTAGGGAAGTGATCCTGAAAAGAGAAAGTTATTTTAAAAGGCTGCCACGGAAGAAGTTTCTCAAACACCCCTCTCATTTCATGTTGTGCAGGGATTCTCAACCTGTGGGTCCCGCGCGACCCCTGTGGAGATTGAACAACCCTTCACGGGGGTCACCCGATTCATAACAGTAGCAAAATGACAGTTATGAAGTAGCAACAGAAGTAATGTTATGATTGGAGGTCACCACACCACGAGGAGCTGTTTTAAGGACCGCGGCATTAGGAAGGTTGAGAGCCACTGATGGAGGGTATTCTTCTCCCTCACCGACCCGCTTTTCTTTTGGGAATGTTTCCGTGCTTCACTGTTGAGAAGCACCTGTGCAGCGTCTGTGTCCTGGTGCACGGTGGTATTGACAGTCAGCCTTCAGCAGGGGGCCCAGCATGGGCAGGGTCTGCGGTGCTCAGCGCAGAACCGTTGCAGTCAGTCAGCAGACGTGTGGCGGCAGGTGGCAGGAAGAGACTGAGTTGGTCGTCAGCTAGATGCCTGGATGCTCTGAGCCTTTTCTCAACATGCCCACTTCTCTATTCTGTCTGCACATTGAAAAGACCTGCCTGCCCTCTCTCTCCTCTGAGACGGTGGGGCTGTCAGCCCATCCCGTTCCTTAACCTCTCTCCCGAGACTTCTCTTTTCCTGCTTCTCGGTACTCATTTTGAAACCTCTCTTGAGTGCCTTCCCCGTTTTCCTTGTCCTTGAGGTTTAGAAGTACACTGTGGCCCGGGGTCTCGGGCTGTACTGGAGTGTCCCCATCATAGAGAGTCCGAGTCCCACAACTGTCAGTGTTGCTTTGCCTCGTTGTAGGCCTATGCTGCTGGCTGTCAGCCAGACCTCCTTTGACCTTGATCATTTCCTCTTTGGTTTATATGTAGCTTATACATTTAGCATCATTTATTTGTGGACCTTGGTTTTCTTGGGTAGTTCAATGCATACACACAGGGTCATCAGAAAGTTTGTGGAACAGCAGTATAAAAAGACTGGACGTGCCCGGTGACTTTCGGAAGCCCCTTTGTACCTGTACTGCATGGACCTGCCAGTCCTCTTCCCACTGCATCACCACAGCTCGTCTCTCATGGGTTTTCTCGTGTCATTTCCCTTCTTGCCATCCGATGCTGCCGCTGCATCGTGTTTCTTCCTGTCTGGTGCTTTCCACTCCCAGGGTTCGGTCCTCTCACCCCCTGCCAGGCAATGTGTCCAACAGAACACGCTTGGGAAATCACCACCCCTGTGTCTCTGTTTCTCTCTCACGGTGCCTTTCCTTTGCCCGCTGCACTAAATGACACACGTTCTCACCTGCTCCCCAAAATACGTTTTCATTTCAACCTCTTTCTTGCCAGCGTGAGCATACAGAAAGAGCTACTTGCAGCTCACGTTTTCTGGGGTCTTGGCTGTGTTTGCTCCAGCTCGAGCACGCTGAGTGTTTCCATCTGATTTCTGTTCATACGGTGCACACTTGTAAAAATCATCTTTCCTGTGTCCCATTTTCTGGATTTCTCTCCGAGATCAGCGTTCACCTTAGCCTCACCTGGGTTTTTATATATTTTTAGGCAGTTACTATATTTTGTCTTATGTTAAATTGCTTTGTTTGCTTTTCTTAAACCCTTCCTGGTTGGGTTGTACCTTCCTAATTATCTGTATAACTTGCTAAGTCTCTAGTGTGTGTATGTGACCACGAGCAATTAGACTTCACCTCTCGCTTCAAATATTTATGAGCACGCACTGGTCGGTTCCATTATGGTTAGCTCAGCTGTAGTGTTAAGAGTTGAGAAATTGCATCAGACAACTTTTTGTCAGTCTGCCAGTTTCCCCCAAAGAGAGATGAATTGGACAGCGTTATTCTTCTTGTTTGTGAATCATTTTTAGAGTTTACTTTTCCCCAGTGTTTTCGAGACATAAGAGAACCTGAATTGAACCCGTACTTTCTTAGGTGCTGCTGTTTGAAAGACCTGAAAGTGAGGCAGGGGTGGCATTGCCTCGTCCAGCGTGCCCACAGGCCCGTTGAGTCCTGAGACTGCGAGCGTGTGTGCGCAGCTTTCATTGAGAAGGTTTTCCTACCTTAATAAGAACACCACCCTGACCTAAGCCATTTGACGACTGATAAATTGGACTTAAATTCTAGCGTGAGCTCCTTCAGTAGTCTCTGTAGCGGTTTGTGGGCTGGCGTGGTCTCTGCATTACAAAGTGTGGCTTCTGTGTTTCTCTGTTGACGACGACCACCAAGTCAGCCGTAGGACCTGAGGTGACCTCCGGCACCATGGGGTGAGGTGCTGCTCTGTCCCAGCCCCCAGATGCCAGGTGCCTCAGGCCATTGTCACTATGTAGGATCTTCCACAAGTAGGTCACCGCCTCGCCTCTCTACTAGTCTGCCGCAGTCCGTCAGGGTGTCAGTGCTGCACTTGGCTCGCCCAGCGGGCAGGCGCATTCCCCAGGAATAGATCTCGGCTCTCCCCTGCGACCAGCCCAGATCCCACCACTGCTCACCAGCGCCACTTACTCGTTCGTGAAGCAGGTACCCCCGAGCGCACCAGGGGTTTGATTATTCAATTAAAATTTTAAAAACCTCTAAAAACCTCTCTCTGGCTTACAATCCTTCGGTGATTGACGGCGGGGAGCTTCTTGCAGTGGACTCTGTTGAGACCTCACTTAGACACGTCTAATTTCTTGGCCATGTTTTGCTGTAGCACCGTGTCTTCTGTGTTCTCCTGAGGCCAAGTGTGGAGCAGGGCCACTTTGTAAGAACTAAGTGTGCGTCATTTGAAGCTAGGATTTAGTGCTAGTCGCAAACCTATTCCTGGATATATGTTTTGTTGTGTTTTTGGTTTTTTTAAATTTTTGACTCCCTTTCAAAATCGCCATGTTAATTTAGGATAGAGCCTAATCAGTCAGGCCCCTTGGGGCATCACAATCTTTACTGTTTCTTTTGAGAGAGGGATATTGGGCTCATGTAGGCCAGCTCCGTATCTCAGTCCCTGCGTTACTCGTACTCATCTTATAATTCAGAGTTAAAGGAGGGATGTGTCAGAGCCTAAATTGGGAGAATGGGGTTTGCAGAAGGCTATGAATGACAGTGGGAGCCCAGCATTCATTTGTGGGAAATAGCCTCTATCCATCTCCTTCTATCCACACTTGAGGGATGGGAACAAAGAGGTTACTAAATAGCATACATTTAAAAAATGAATATAGGGCATGCCAGACCTGATTTGGTCTTCAACATTTTCTGTATTTTTGTTTGTTCCCATTAGAGTTTATCTTAGAGGTGTCATGTCATCGGAGTCACTCTATTGAAGTTGTGGTATTTGTCTTCATGTTTTTTTGCTTTATGAAACCCAAGATTGATGAACCTATTGGGACAGCAAGGACTTTGGAGGTGGGAGGGGGGTAAAAGGGAGATGATGTCAAGTTCAGGAAGAAAAAGAATGTTTGGAAACTGGCTGGTGGCAATTGTACAGTTCTGTTTCACATGACTTAACTATGGGATGATATGATATATGTATTAACTCCAAATTAATAGTAAATTGCCTTTTTTAAAGCCTTTTAAAAAAATGTGTGTGTTTGATTTCCTAGAAACTACCCAACTCTGGCCAATATTGAAAGGAAGAAAATGTTAAAGCTTGAAAAGGAGAAGAGGGGTGCCGTGCTGTCGACGACACAGTATGGGTGAGCTTTGGACAGGCGCTGGCAGAGCCTCAGCACGTGGACGGTAACCGTCAGAGAGCCTGCACTAGCTTGCTCCTGTCTCCCTGCTCCCTGCCAGGCCTCAGAAGGGTGTGTAGACTGTGAAGGAGCTTCACACAGCAAGTGCAGAAATTGTATATTTGTTCGTAATTCCGTGTTCACACAGACTCTTTGAATACTCCTTATGCTTGGTTTATGGTCATTATGGTACAGTGTCTAGTTGAATAAAGAAGTACTCTTAAAAAATGGAGAGCTTACACCAAGGGCTTAAGTAGAAAGCAAGTGTTTTGAGAATGATGAGGGCAACAGATGTGCTTGACATTACAGTGGATGGATGTATGGATTGTGATGAGAGCCCCCATAAAATGATTTTTTTTTTAAGTACTCTTAAAGTAATCTGGTTATGGTGTTTTAATTTTTTTTTTTGGGGGGGCATCACAAGGTGTTTTAATTTTGCACAATTTCACAACTCATTTTATTTGCTCACTAATAATTACTAAGAGAAGATGGAAAAGCTCTTCACCTTTGACTTTGTCTAGTTTTACTTTGAGGCTGTCAGCTTTTGCTGTGTATTAAACTATTAGGAATTCACACATGTAGAACTATTATGTTTTCTTGTTGTTTTAGCTTTTCCACATTGTGAAATATCTTGAGTACAGTGCTGTTTGCATTAAAACTAATTATGCATTAGTTTGTCTTGACTTTAATATTATATTTGTTATACTAACACAGTGCTTGGTGTTTGCATGATAAATTATTTTCCAGTCTTTTAAAATGTTTTATGTGTGTATATTTAATTTAATGTATATCTTTTATAGCCCATATCTTTCTTAACTAGTGTTTAGTTCATTTTTATATAACGTAATTAATATTATAGTTGGGTTTCAGTCTTCCAAAAACTTCTTTGGGTTATTTATTTATTTTACTTGTCATTTTTATTGGAGGCTCTTACAAATCTTATAACAATCCATCATCCAATTTCTTCACATTTTTTATTTGCCCTCTTCTTTGTTTTCTTTCTTGCCATCTTTCAGATTAGTTAAACCTTTCAAAAATAGCTATGGGACGGAGTCCAGTGGCGTAAGTGGTTGAGTGCGGGACTGCGCCTGCGGGCTTGGCGGTTCAAATCCAGCGATGGCTGTCAGGAGGAGCGCTGGGTAGCTCCCACGACCACCAGAGGGCAGTGATGCTCAACAAAACAAACAAACAAATAGCTTTTTTCCTCTCTTAGCTTGTAATTATACTTGGTGTTTGTTTTTTTAATCATTTTATCGGTGGCTCATACAACTCTTACCACAATCCATCCATCTGTCCATATGTCAAGCACATTTGTACATTTATTGTCATCCTCATTCTCAAAATATTTTATTTCTGCTTGAGCCCTTGGTATCAGCTCCTCATATATTCCTCTCCATCCCCAACCCCCACCAATGAACCCTTGATCGTTTATAGATTATTATTTTTGTTGTCTTACACTGTCCAACGTCTCCCTTCACCTACTTTTCTATTGTCTGTGTATATTTGTATATTAATATGCCCAGTCTACTTATATCTACATTTTTTTCCTTGTCATACTTTTTCTTTCTTTTTTTTTTTTTTTTGGCATTATTGCCTCTGGTGGTCGTGGGAGCTACCCAGTACTGCTCCTGAGAGCCGCAGCTGGATTTGAACCGCCAAGCTCTCAGGCCGCAGTCCCGCTCTCAACCACTTACGCCACCAGGGCTCAGCTCCTTGTCATACTTTTATGTAAATATTTTAAAATATTGATTAAATCACCTTTCGCTTTCACTAATTGTCAAACAGAACTAACTACTCCCTCAAAGATGGGATGAAATGTAATACCAGATAAAACTTTCTGAATGAGGTTTTTCAGGGGTGCTTCAAAAAGTTGCAATCTTTTAATTTAATTTCTACATGAATTTTTTGATACCCCCTTGGAATTGATCTCACGAGTTAAGGATCAATTCATAACAACTGATCAATTAGAAAAGGCCCTGTATCTTTGTGAAAACTGTGTTCAGCAACTCAAAAAACCCATCGTCCAGTCAGCGCTGACTCAGCGGCTCCTCAGTGGGCTCCCAGGCCGTGCCTGGTTATGTGAGTAGAAACCTAATCTTCCTCTGTGGTGCGGCTGCTGGTTTTGAACTGGCAACCTTGTGAATCGCAGATCATCATGTGACTCCTGCCCGACCAGGGCTCCATGTGTTTCACCAAAGGGTACCTGATATTATCGAGAAAGCATATAATGAACTTAAAAAAGACTTCTGTCACTTTTTTTTGTGCACCTGGCTTAGATGAAAAGACCCTGGTGGCGAAGTGCTTATGCGTTCGGCTGCCGTCTGTAAGGTCGCTGGTAAAGGGGGAAGAGACGGGCCTTCTCCACTTAGACTAGTGCAGCCTTGGAAACTCAACGGGGACAGGTCTAGGACAACCCTGCCCCATAGAGTTGCTGTGACGCAGTAGTGACTGGTAGTGAGTTTGGTTTAGATGAGAAGCTCCTTCTACTATGTTTCATTTCTAAGGAAAGTTGAGAGGACAAGTGATCTGAGCTGTATCTTCTTATGTGATGAAGAGAATGCTACCTGTTAGGTCTTCTTCAAAGGGATTTAAATTTAAGGACAGTCAAACAAGGCAGACTGTTGGTAAATGCCTCACACTCTTTAAGCCTAAAGTCTGAAGAAGCACCTGGTTTGGTATGTACCTGTTGGGGGCTTGGTGGTTACTTATTGGACTGCGATCTGCAAGGTCAGCAGTTCAAAACCACCAGCTGCTCTTTAGGAGAAAGGGCTTTCAGCTCGAATAGTTATAATCTCAGATGTAGACTCTGTCGTGCAGGGCCTCGCTGAAGCTCAGTGGCAGTGAGAATGAGGAGTGACAGTGCTGCCAGCTGTGGGTTAGACAGCAAGCCCAAGTTCAGAGGGCTTTCCTTGGGGAGGAAGTGTGTAGTGTGCTATGTTTTCATTTCAGTGTGCTACCATGACGTTTTCTTGAAAGATCAGTGTCTTTCATATTTTTCTTATTCCAGGAAGATGAAGGGAATGTCCAAACGTTCACAGGTGGCTGGAATCCGACGTCCTGGCAAACATCACAAGTGGAAAAGCCATCAGGATGGACACAGAGCAGTCCCTGAATCAGGCCGTCCCCCTTGTGAGTCCAAACCAGAAGGTCCATTGGAGACAAATGCAGATCCTCTTGGGGCTTTGGCGAACAACGATTCTGGTAAGGTATCCTGTTGATTACACACCATCTTAGTTGTAGAAATTTTAATGGCCTTTAAAGTAGCTTCCCAGCTTACAGAGAGCCCCATTCCAACCACTCTGTCCCTCTAAGTCAGTGCTGACATAAATGGAATGCCTCCTCCCCTTCAAAAAGTGTTTCATTCTTACTGCCTTTTATTATCTGTATCTTTATAAATTCACTCTCTTTTTGTCTTTGGGGTTGGAAACATTATATATAAACTTAAAAGTTACTATACATGGGGGGTATGCTTAAAAAAATTCATGGAAATCATTTCACACTCTTTTAATTCATTTTCCCACAAACTTTAAGATCCCCTTGTATGTAAAACAAGACACAAGTCAAAAATTTACTCTGATGCTGAAGAGTTGGATGATGTTGACATTTGTCGATTGAAATAGCAGCTCCATTTAAGGAAGGATCTAAGTCATTTGAATTGTCCAAACAGTTTTCTCGGCACATAATCCACACCAGACAATTTAATAATTTAGTCACACCAAAAAGAATTGTGCATTCTTCATATGTTTTGTGTTATTTTCCATGAATCTATTAATAATAGCAAAGTCATCTGCCTTTGTACCCCTGTTTTCAGTAACCAAAGCCCTGGTTTAGTTTAGGAAACTCACTCTGCGTGGGGCTGTTTGGAGCGATAAGTCATAATACTGCACATCTGCAAGTGAACGTCCGAGACGGGCAGCCTCAGAAGTCACATGCTGCACCATTCTGTACCCCACACATTGATGAGATAGACATTTTAAAATGCACAGTTCTCAGTATCTTTCCTTAAAACTCAAATATATCGTGAATCAGAAATTGCTTGTATATAAAAGAATAGAATGAGGTTTTGTTTTTAATATTGGTATCTTAAGAGCCTTAATTTTGGCACATGTTTTCTGAGTTTGGGGGTGGGTGCGTGGGAACAGGCAGGGTATAAGAGGAATGAGTAATTATTTCATAATGTGGTGCTGTCTTAGAAATGTCCTTATGATTGTTTTAAATGTAGTGCTATACGTAGTGTTAAATTTACTCAAGAAAAAAAATTTGTATATTATCCCCACTAATACAGTATTCATTCTGGTAGCAGCCAGTGTTGTCTGTGCTACTGAAGACACCATGATGTTTTTGAGTAAATACTCTTAATTCATTGCCTCTGAATAAGTAATACTGTTCTTCCTTGCTGGGTAGAGTGTATTTACACGAAGGAGCTTCAAAAGAGTTGGTACAAAATTCTATTAATATTTTGCATCATCTCTGAAACCTGTGTAGCAGTTACGTGTGGAGCTGCAGTCCTCATACTCGGCAGTGCAGAACCAGCAGCAGCTCCGAGGGAGGAAGACTGGCCTTCCACCGCCGTGAGCAGTCTCAGAGAGCCCCGGGGCTCACTGTGTCAGCAATGACTTGATGGCAGTGAGTGTGTATGTGCATAGCTCATCCTTGAGGGATTTTTGCTAGGCTTTATAAACCCCACTGCTGCCAAATCAATTCCAACTTAGCCACTCCATACAGGGGTTTTGAGGCAGTAAATCTTATAATGGGAGCAGAAAGCCTATCCTGCTCCTGGGGAGTGACTAGTAAGTTGGAACTGCTGACCTTGTCATTAGTTCAGTGCTTAACCTACAGTGCCACTAGGGCTAGAACTTAAATGGCATATTTGCTCCTGTTTATGAAGTGAAATAGCCCCAAATGCTATCATGTATGGATGTGCTCTTTTATTTCCTCTCCTGAAAGGTTAAAACACTTTGTGGGCATTAAATTCACTTTAGGATTGAAAATCTGGGGCATAGCCCCAGTGGCGTAAGTGGTTGAGTGTGGAACTGCGGTCCCCAGGCTTGGCGGTTCAAATCCAGCGGCGGCTCTCAGGAGCGGCGCTAGGTAGCTCCCACGACCACCGGAGGCAAGTGATGCCCAAAAGAAAACAAAAAAGATTGAAAATCTCCCAATTTGTTCCGCTTTTTTTTTTTTTCTCCTCCCCTGGCTCTCGATTTTAGCTCAGAATAGATTATAACCAAGACATTAGCCAATTCACATTTTAAACAGGAAAGCTGTTGGGGAAAATCTTTATTACCTTGGATCATATTTAGAAAATCATTGTTTGATCCCCTGCCTTATTACACTCTTATACAGTACACAGAGGATTTGAACAGAGACTTGAGGCTCTCTTTCCATGGAGAAGCCTCTGTTTGGACTCTTCTGATCTGGGTATGATTGATTTCGCACTGACCCTCTTTTACTTTCCTGTGCATCTAGTGTGACAACAGATTATCTACTGAAGTTTCACCACTCTCCCCGCAGTCTTTTATTTTTGGATACCTCATTAGTGGGGACCCAGTAGATTTTGTTGCTGTTGTTTAATATGTGAGTACAACATATTTGCTAGTTTCCCTGTGTTGTGCTCTTAGACCCCAGTTTGAGCTAAAAAGAAAGCAACATTCTAGCTGCTGCTTCTCTGGCATAATACGATGCTCTTGACTCATCCGTGATGTGGCATTGAACGTGTGTGATTGAAGTGACCCTGTAGGACAGAGTAGAACTGTCCCTTTGATTTTCTGAGACTAACTTCTTTTTTTTTGAGACTGTAACCCTTAAAGGAAGTAGAAAGCCTCTTCTTTCTCCCACGAAGTAGCTCGTGGTTTCAAACTGCTGACCTTGTGGTTAACTGTGCACTCAGTAACCCACTTTCCCCCAGCACTCCAGTCACAGTGTTAGTGTACCGTATCAGTCATGTGGTGTGATCATTGTCTCGCTGTTGCCGTACTAGTT
>PVJH01037728.1:0-16692 GCA_004026705.1 Nesogale talazaci | reverse complement strand
CATGGTATCAATCCATCTTCTTGAAAGGCTTGCTCTATTTCAATGCTCTTCTACTTTATCAAACAAGATGTCCTTTTTCCAGGGACTAGTGTCTCCTGACATATGCAAGTATGCAAGATGAAGTCTCACCATCCTTGTCTCTAAGGAGCACTCTGGCCCTACTTCTAAGACAGAGAAGTTTGTCCTTTTGGAAGTCCATGATACTTTCAATATTCTTCACTTAAAATGTGATTCAAATACATTGATTCTTCTTTGGTCTACTTTATTCAATTTCCAACTTTCACTTGCATATGAGGCTATTGAAAATACCATGGCCTGGATCAGGGGCATCTTAGTTCTCAAAGTAACATCCTTGATTTTCAATTTTAAAAAGAGGTCTTGCAAAGCAGACTTACTGAATGCAACAAATATTTTGATCTTTTCACTGCTGTTCCCATGAACATTTATTGTAGATCCAAGAAAAATCTTTAACAACTGAACCTTTTCTTATATATCATGATGTTACTTATTCATCCAGTTTTGAGGATTTTGGTCCCCCCTTCCCCCATTGAGTTGTAATACAAACGGAAGGCTGTGATCCTTGGTCTACATCAGAAGATGCTTCAAATCTTCTTCACTTTCATCATGCAAGGTTGTGTCGTCTGCATAAGGCATGTTGTCAATAAGTTTGCCTCCCTTCCTGATGCTACATTCTTCATTTACTCCAGCTTCTCTGGTGGTTTGTTCACCATACAGATTGAATGAGTGTGGTGAGAGGATACTTATTCTGGTACACTTTTCTGTTTTTATACCATGCAGTATTCCCCTGTTCCATTCACACAATTGCCTCTTGGTCCATATACAAATTCCATATGAGCACAATGAAATGTTCTGGAATTCCCATTTTTCTCAAAGTTATCGTTTGCTATGGTCTCTTTGGCTAAATGCGTTGGCATAGTCAATAAAGCAAAATAAACATATGTGGTACTTAGAAATTTTATGTCAACTAGACACTTCTGGTTACACCTGGAGTCAGACCTATCAATCAACTCATGGCCTGACAGTACTTCCTTCTTGTTGTGGCTTTCTCATCAGGAGGATCATGGGAGAGAGAAGGATCATTTCCTCTGTCCAGGATGCTTTCACTGGCCTTGACTCCACAAGATCCTGTGCTGACCAGACTGTGGTCTCCCTGCATTCTGTATCATTGCATGTGGCTGTATAAGTCTGAAGAGGGACTTTTGAATTCATATTGTACTTTAGTTGGACTGGGTTGGGATGCTTTCTTGAACAATAATTACTTGTTGATCTGAAACTCTTTTTTTGTACATATAAGTGTCACTGAATTAGTTTCTCAAGGGACATTTTCCATCCTAAGAATCTCAAAGCACTTAAAATCTGGGACAGATTTCTTTTTCCCCCAGCAATGTTATAGGAACTAATGTGGGAGGAAGGGGGAGGGGGAAAAGGAGAATGAAGGGAGGTAGGAAGGGAATGAAGCAAGATATCCTAGTCCCCAAATTAGTGTGTCTACAAAGCAACAATTCTTATAGGAAGAGCTTGTCAGATCCCTCCTGTAAACTAGACATTCTTATTGGATTAAATTGGAAGATTGTTGTCTATGTTGGTTCTATCACACAGGAGACAGCAAATTTTCTTAGAACAACAGCAAGTGGGCTTCAGAAATTGTTTTATGGTGGTAGAGTGATTGTGATGGGAAGCTTTTGCTTTACTTCTCACAAAAAGAGAACCTGTAAAACACTCGTTTCTGTTTTCTTCTAAAGAGAAATCTGATCTAAATCCCCCATCTCAGAAACATTAACTTGAACATCCAAGTATGTGGAGGCAAAGAGTGGAACACAGTTCACACTATTTTTCCCCTTTATTGTATTTTATCTTCTTGATGACTTTGTGAATAACACCATGTCCTATATTTCTCCAGCTATTGTTAATGCTCTGAACTTTCTGTGCTGGCCTGGCAGGGTTCCATCAAACCACAAGCTTTCCATGATTAAATCTATTTCTCAATATAGCTCACTTGAGTCAAAATTACTCAGTTATGGATAAAATATCACCCTCCACTAGAGGGACATATTTTTAACTCAAACATTCAAAGAATTGCCATTTAAATATTTTCCAGTGTTAATGGAGGATACATTCATAATTCTTAAAGAAGAGATTCTAATTTAGAAATCTACTTACCCCTTGATAATTACACATAACTTTCATTAACATAAAATGAGAATTATATCACTTACAGGAGTAAAGCCATCCCTTTTATTTAAACTAATAGTGATAGTTGTGACTTCTCCATATTGTGAAAGTCTTCTCTCCAATTTTATCAGCATTTTTAAAAATTCCATTATGACCCCCTTGAAGATTGAATTATATTCCCTCAAAATATGTGTTGTAAATCCTAGCTCCTATGCCTTTGATTTTTATTTTCTTCACTCTTTTTTTTGCTCTCGAAGAGTAGAACTGAATTATTTTCACCTTAAACACATGCCTTTAAGACCTGAGTTGTTGCTCATTGTGGACTTTGCTATTGCAAATGAACTTGGTGTTCCCAAGACTGTGTTATTGAAACTCCAGGCCCAGTGACTCTTTTCCTCGAGGTATTCTATCATGGATAATATGTTTTTATAACTTTCTTCCCTGTATTCTGGGAGAATTCTTAAAATACAGAACCAAGGTTTGTGTGCATATCTGCCTCAATAAAATATTACAGAATATCATACATATTGAATAATATATATATAGGAATTTTACACACTGAACCCTGAGTTGCAAGAACATATTGAAGAGCTGAATAGAAAGATAAACTTTTGTACTGTGGTGACTTCTCTGATGCTATGATGTCTGGAGGTACGCCACCAGTATTTCAAACACCAGCAGGTAATCCACGTTAGATGCATTGCAGCAGAACACCCAGACTCAAATAGACTCAATTTATTCCTGAAAAGTAACCATTGGAAATGCCAGGGTTCACAAGAGAACACTGCTCTACATGCAACATGAGTCCCTTAGCTTAAGAGGAACTTAAGCTGCACAGTGACCATGATGGTAGACATGAACTCATCATAGTCAGGAAGATAGCACAAGACCAGACAATCTTTCATTCTGTTGTATAAGTGATTGCTAAGTATCAGATTCAACTGATCTGTGAAATCCATAGGGACTGTCCTATCCTGTCCTATAGGGCTTCTATGACTGGAATCAACTTGATGGTAATAAATTTGAGGTCTATTTTCTCCACTATGAATTCATTTTCTAGTAATTTGTAAAACTGACTCATAAAAGGTATTAAGAAGTAAATAATCTCCAATTTTCTGAGATAATTTATATAATAGTATTTTTTTTCATTAAATGTTTGATGATTTCACAACTGAAGGCATTATCTAGAGGGTTTTTGTGGGGTGGGGATGGGCAGGGAGGGGAACACTTTTAAAGTGATAAAATCTGGCTATTCAGGTTTCAATTTCTTAAGATAGTTTTTTTGGGGGGGCATCACTGCCTCTGGTGGTTATGGAAGATAGTTTTGATAACCATTTTGCTATATTTTAAGATACTTTTCCATTTCTTCAAAATTGTCAAAATGTATTCATAATATTTTTAGATGTATTGCTGCTTTTGCCTGTATTACCTTATTATTTCTCAGTTTAAATTATGGATCTTAAAATAGCGAGGTTGTACTGAACTTTTCATTTTAATTTTAAATGAAGTTAAATTATTTTTCAATTGTTCTTATTAGCTAGCTCCTTCTTCTGAAACTATAGATCTTGAATTGAGACATTTCTCCCTTTCAATACAAGCATTTATAGGTATAAAATTCCAGAGCATGGCTCTAAACACAAGCCACACTAAAGTCAATGTAAAATCTGAGTTTCACCAATACATTCTATATATCATCTTCGCTTTCAGCAAGCAAGGGTATAGTGTCTATGTGAGGATATGTTAAAAAAAAAAAAGCTTAGCTCTATGACAATCATTGCAACTTTTTAAAAGAGAAAAATATCAAACATGAAACTATTGTTTCCCAAGCATATCCTCTATCTACATCTATAAAATTCTGATGTTACCATCTCTCTAGTTCCTCATGAAAGAAATCTGCATTTACCTTACATTAATATGGTAGTTCTGTCTACTGCAGAAGCTCAAACCATTATCCTTTGACATATACTTGGAATTCTGGGAACAAATGAAGTACAAAGTGGCAAGATCAGAGCTAAGTATGGAGAGGGTTAGATATCCCAAGCAAATTCTGATAGGACAGGCATAGGGTCCTTTGTAGAATGAGTTTATGCATTGTCATGATGTCAAAACATAAACTTCTTCAGCACAATGTTGCTGGACTTTTCCTAAACCTTCTTCTTAAAATGCTTTCATGACTACCCCATGTTCTTAAAGAAAATCTATTAAAATGATCCTTTTGTAACACCCCCAAATCATCACCAGAATGTTCGGCTGACATCTCTGCCTTCAATCTAACTATTCTATCAGATCCCTAAGAAACCACAGGTTTGTTGTTGTTTGGGGGTTTTTTGGGGCACTTTTTTGTTTTAAGGTACTTTAGCAAGACTAAGAGAAATGTATTACTAAAAGAACATATGTGCAGTCTTCTACTGATCACAATGATTGTAATAATACTTAAAATAAATAAAACTTTGTGTGTGAACTAGAACCCCTGTAGAAATACTTTTTTTACTTACATTTTCCATTTCTTGAATTACATAATTTCAAAATGTTATATAAATGGAGTCAATTGCTATGTAATTTTTTAAAACTGACTTTTTTTTTTGTTGTTTTGGCATCATTGCTCTCCGGTGGTAGGAGTAGGAGGAGCAGCCCCACTGCTGGAATTGAACCTCCGTCCCAGTGTGCCGCAGTCCCGCACACAACCACTACGCCACCGGGGCTCAGCCTTAAAACTGACTTTTTAACTCAGCATAAGTCCCTCGAAATGTATTCACATCATGGCATATATCAGTCATTATTTTCATTTTATTAATCAGTAGCATTTCCTGGTAATACATATCTTGTTCTATCATTCGTCTGCTGAAGGACAACAAGTCTGATACCAGTTCGGGGTATTACAACTTAACTAGCTACAAATGTGTTTATCGGTTTATATTGTGAGCATAATTTTTCATTTGTCTGAAAAACAAACAAGCAAACAAAAACAGTTTTGCAATTGCTGGGCCATTTAGGAATGGCATAGTTAGTTTTATCATAAACCTCCAGCTATGTTGCAATGTAACTATTATTTTTCATTCCTAGCACCTGCTTATTATTTCTCTAAGATTCAGAATTGTTAAAGTTACTGTAGGCCCTATGCTTTTATATATATTATTTTACAACAAGTTTATCTATGTTTGTAATAAAACCTGCTGGGATTTAAATAGGGATTGACTGCATAAACCTATAAGTCAATATTGAGAAAATTGGCATTTTTGCTGTGTTTATTCTTATGATCCATGAAGAGAACACATCTTTCCATTTATTTAGACTTATTTTACCTTTTTCATCAGTATTTTATAATTTTCAGCATATTAATCTTGTATTTTTCTTTTTAAAATATTTAATCATTTTATTGGGAGTGTTGATAAATATCATAATATTCCATAGTTACTCACTGGATTAGATAGCGTTCTCTAGAGAAAAAAAACCAGGACATTAATAATTATATATATATATATATTTAGATAGATAGATATCTAAAATAAGAAATAAACAAATAATCTATAAAGCAGTATGAATGGCTCAGTTCAAATCACTTCCATGAGTCAGCTAATACACTGGCAACGTTTCAAGTCTTGAGGGTCACTGGGGGTCCTCTGTAAAGCAATTCAGGCTATCTGCCCACAGACAGCAAACAGCAAGACATGTCACTAACACTCAGCCAGATAACAGTGTGCAGCAGTTGCTAGTTCAAGAGATGTATATTCCAGTAGCATGGTGAAACAGGGCTTGAAGGAATCTCAACTTTACAGCTATACAGTCCATGGATTAGGAGTCCCATGAATAGTGCAGCTTGCAAGTGGAGGCACAGAACAAGCACTGCAGCCGGCTGAACACTGGTCTGAAGGTCTGAGAGCAACAGAGAAAAAGGCAAGGCTGGCTGAGCCATTTATCTCTCTGTGCTTCAATTAATCTCACATGTGATCAGAGGCCATGTTAGCACAAGAAACCTACCTATCTTCATTGGGTCATGTTGGCAAAACAAATATACCTATCCCAATTTATCCCTTGCCATCTTGGCACTGGTACACAATTCTTTGGCCATGTATAATTTCCAGATATTAATGAATTCACACTTATACTTAATATCAAACATCTATCAATCATATCTCAATATGTCCCACAGAACTGGACCTCTACAAATTTTAGTGGGGTGGAGGGATTCTTGAATTTTCATTGGGTTAATTTCCCAACCTCTTCATTGACATTTTGTGCAATAGACAGGCAATCAAGTTTCCTTCAGACTAAATTATGGCACAGGGCAGAAGAGTTGATATACCTCTGTGGGAGAGTTGTGAGAGCATTTTCTTGTCCCTCCCAGCAGAAGGCAAACTGCTTCTGGTAGTTTTTAGAGATTGATACTGGGAAGACAGCATTGGCCAGATCAATAGTTGCATACCGAATACCAGGAGAATTATTAATTTGATCAAGAAAGGAAATCACATCTGTAATGACAGCTGCAATTGGAGTCATCACCTGGTTAAGTTTATGATAATTCACTGACATTCTCCAGGATCCACCTGTCTTCTTACAGGACAAATAGGTGAGTTAAACAGGATGTAGTAGGAATCACCACCCCTGCATCTTTCAAGTCTTTGAGGGTGGCACTGATTTCTGCAATCCCTCCAGGAATGTGGTACTGCTTTTGGCTATTTTCCTAGGCAATGACAGTTCTAATGGTGTCCATTTGGCCTTTCTCACCGTGATAGCCCTTATTCCACATTTCAGAGATCCAATATGGGATATCTGCCAGTTACAAAGTATGTCTATTCCAATGATGCATTCTGGAGTTGGGGAAATAACCACAGGGTAGCTTCAGGGGCACACTGGACCCATGGCAAGTCATACCTGAGCTAAAACTCCAGTGCTAACTTGACCTCCATAAGCCCTCAATCTGATAGCCAGGTCTTTGAAACAGCTTGGATCTGGAATTTGTGTCAGTTCACAGTCATTGCCCAGTAATCCCCGAAGTGTGATTACTTCCTTTCCCCCAATGAACAGTCACTTTTGTGAAAGGCCACAGATCACTTTGAGGAAGTCTGAAAGAATGACTAACAGTATAAATCTTCAGGGTCCTTCTTCAAAGTGACCTAGCCTTCCCCTTATTCAAGGAGATGTGGGTCTATAAACTGGATCAGGTCTGAGAATTGATGGAGTGTTCATAATTGTCTATCCCGTTGTTCACCTGGCCTAGCATTCTTCTGTCTTTATAGACCATGTAAATATTTAGTAGGTCTCCCATGCATTTCACTCCTAGGGACACTGTAGCTAAACATAAATCCACATGGGAGAGGTGCTTTGATGACTATAGAAACCTTGCTATCTATTATAGCCATGTCCACCCTGTTTCTGTTGATTCAGTGCTGGCACCTCCCCTCTATCACCATGGGGCCCTCTATCATCATCCCCATTGTGGGCAAATATCAGAGGTCACTTAGGGCTGTTTCCACTGTTAATCCTGGTGCACATAAAATAGCAATTACAGGAGTCTTCAGAGATGTTGGAACCCACTTCACAAACTTGTTCCCTATGGTTGTGGTGAAGGGTATGCCCTCAGGGCTCTCCTGTTTGAGATCTATGGAAATATCCTGATCTATTTGAACATACTGATTTTCCGAAGCTTTTGGATCCTTTCTCCTACAGTGTATCAAGGTAGGTCAGGCACCTCAAATTGGTCTAATGTAGGCCATTTGGCAGTGAACCAACCAAATAAGGACTTACACCCTCTCTTTGCCTCTCTCGCTAAGACATTGAAAGAAGAATCTGTGCTTAAGGGGTCCCATAACCAGAAACTCAGACTAATCTAATATTACATTTCTTGCACCAGTATCCCACACCCTTAGTAACCATTCCCAGGGTATTCCCCAGGCTTTTGCTTGTACGTATTAGAAAGGTCCAGCAGCTCTGTGAGTATAGCATGCTTCTTTTGGGTAATCATCTCAACCTCACCTTTAGGAACTTTCTGAGGCTTGATTTTAGTTACAGGTCTAGAGGAAATAATGGGTAGTGAGGGGGTTTCCTGGATGCTTTCAGCACTATGTGGTAAGGCAGGGGTCCTCAAACTAAAGCCTTCAGGCCACATGCGGCCCACCGAGGACATTATCCAGGCTGCTGGGTGTTCTTGCCACTGCTGCTGTCCTGCTTAGGAGCCGGGTCATCCCGGACCCACAGTGAATTTGTTCACAGTTTTTGGTTTTTTTTCTTACCTATAGTCTGGCCCTCCAATGGTTTGAGGGACAGTGAACTGGCCCCCTGTTTAAAAAGTTTGAGGGGCCCTGTCATCTCCCTAAGGCAATGCTGCAGATGCAGATCCACCTGGCATTTGACCTGGAATAGGTTGGTTAATCTGCTCAGATGTGGGTTGTTTGGTTGATTGACTTGGCTGGCTCAATTGTTTCTAGGAGCTCAATATCATGCTCTACTGGATCATCAGCCCATATGTTCCCATCCCATGTTTCAAGGTCCCAATTTTTTCCTGTCAGTGTCCTCACTTTGGTATCAGACAATGCTCTAGAGCTGCAATTCAACTAACACTGTAATTCAGCCACTCACATAATGAGACTAGATAGACCTGTTCTCAGTGATGTCAGTTCTATGACTAGAGCTGAGAAGGCTCGCCTTTGTAGCACAGGTGGAAGATTTTAATTCTGTAACTCAGCACCTGAAGCATGTTCCTGAGGCCCTGAGACCATCCTTCTCCTTAACCAAACTTTCTATTATAAGGAGGACCAGCCAGCCAGTTTCCCTATACTTGCCATCCTGACAAAACTGTTGGAAAATGTCAAATATATGATCGCCCAGAGCCTCGCCTTTAACCATCACCCCATCTACCAGTGATGCTACTTTAGATATTAGCATTGCTATTTCACACCATGGATTAGTAAGAATGGCAGACTTCTCCATGCCTTCAGGTGTAGAAACAGCATCATTAGTGCTGTTAAGACTAATCAGGTTGGAGACTCAATCTAAGAAGCCCATATGTATAATTTTATTTTACAAGAACTTCTGGTACCAATTGTGTTAGGTTTCTCTAGAGAAACAAAACCAGGGCACTAATAATTATATATATATATTTATATAGATATCTAACATAAGAACGTTAATTAATCTATAAAGCAGTATGAATGGCTCAGTCCAACTCACTTCCGTGAGTCAGCTAATACACTGGCTGCCCTTCAAGTCTTGAGGGTCACTGGGCAGTCCTCTGTAGAGCAATTCAGGCTATCCAGCCATAGGCAGCAGACAGCCAAGCATGTTACCAACACTCAGCCAGATGACAGGGTATGACAGTTATCAGTTCAAGAGATGTATATTCCAGTAGAGTGGTGAAGCAGGGCTTGAAGGAACCTCAACTTAATGTGACAAGGCCTTTTATCTCTCTGCACTTCAATTAATCCCACATGTGTTCCTTGGCCACATTGGCACAACAAGCCTACCTATCACACTCACATCAAGCAGTTTTGTACAATTGCTGCCATAATCAGTTTCAAAACATTTTCTTTCTTCTTGAATTTCTTGATATCAGCTCCCCTTAGTCCTCTACCTCCCCCACTCTTTTTAATGATCTAAAACGTACTGTTGTTGAATCAATTAAAATACATAGCAAAATTATTCACATTTTTGCATTAGGGTAATCATAAATGTTATTGTATTTTTAATTTAGATTGTTAGCTATGTTAAGAAATTTATAAATTTCTGCCTCCTTTAATATTTTCTAGTGCATTCGATATCTTTAAAAAAAAAGGTTTGCCCAATTTTAAAACTACTTTACACATGAGGAAATATCTGACATCTTCTACCATATATCCCACTCATTTAACCTTCTATATAGTCATATTGTTATGTAAATAAAGATCTTGAATTTACATGAATTTTTATATTGCATAAACATAATATAAAATAGAATTACATGATGTATTTTAATATAGTAAATGCAAACAAGCTAGGTATAGATAAATGACTGGAAATAAATATGTATATCAGAATATGGTAGCAATATGTATAATATTCACAAATTTTCTACTTTGGGTTTTCTCTCAAAATTACCAAGTTACGTTAGCATTTTTATTAGGTTACCCCTAATTATTGCTTTATTGCTGAAAGTGGGTTTCTAAAATAGGTTAGTGAAAACTTTAGCTGGAAAATAATACATAACTACAGAAAATTCTAGCTATACCGATAATTCAAATTTGAGGTAATAAATTTCCCTGAGTCTCCTGAAATCACAAGTAAGTTCAAATAAGAAAAACATAACTTTCAACTCTTCAGGAAATGTTTAAATGACAATTGTTACTTGACAAACAATATAACCTGTGCAACTAACAGGCAAAATTAAATAATATTATTAAGTATAGTAGCATATCAATAAGTTGAGCAAGTGTTAACCTTTCCCTAAGATAAGAATTTCAAAAGTTAGCTTCCCAAATTAGGAAACTAATTTCAATTAGCAGTAAATATAAGGGAAAGGGGCACAGTGAATAGTGGTTATGCATTGGGCTGCTAACCACAAGATCGGTGGTTTGGGGCCACTATGTACTCCTCACGAGGAAGACGAGACTGCCTGCTCGGACAAGCTTTGCAGAAACACAGCTCGACTATGCCCTAAACGGTGACTATGGGAGGAATCCCTCTCAATTGTAGTGGATGTACGGAGGAAGAAATAGTCAGAATTAAGTTTTGAGTAAAATATTTTAAAAGTAGTTTCATTTATAATAAATAAAAATTTAAGTAATGAACTAAAGCTTTTATGGACATTTAGTCAAAGTCTCTTAGGATAAGCTGGGCCCTGGGCAACTGTTTCTAATTTGCCATAGATGCTGCATTCAAATTAGTAAGATTAGAATTTCCTGTAAATGCAGCTGAACATTCAGGATTGGCTTAGGCAACTCCATAAAATCTCATTAAATTAATTTTTATTCATTTTCCCCGCAGGACTAACAAGGAAATCCATCTCCACATCCCCCCCTCCCCACCTGCTAAATCAGAAAAGCCAGCTTATTAAATTCAGTGTTAAACTATCCTGATTTAGCTGCAAAATGCTCTCCAACACATGATGCGAGAATGACATTTTCACAGCCTTAAAAATGACTGAAACAAGCCATTGCTTTTCAGAAGATTTATGATATCAAGTATTTACTTCATAAAAGATCATTACTCTTTTCTTTGAGTTGAAAACACAATTCTGGGGACATTTAGTCTCAATTATTATATGCAACATTATAGAAACTTTTACTTTTAAATTTACTGTTTAATTTCATAAATACTTGTAATTAAAAGAGGTAAAAATGACTAATTGGGTAATCAAGTCATTCTCATACCAGGATTAAGAAATTCAGAAATCTCTAGATGGAAAGCATAAACTTTTCATGTTCACCATATAGCAATTAACATTTTCAAATAGGCAAAGTTGGCATTTCATGCAGTAAATAACTTCCTATAAGGCTATTGTCCAAACACATCAATGCCAACGGCCCATGTCAGCTGGCAAGCTTAATACCAAATAGGGCTGAGCATTACTTTGAAGAGAATTCTTCTTGCCTGGTACAGGAGTTGGAGAGAAAAATCCTCAGAGGGTCATATTAATAATTGGTGTGTTGATGATGAGTGTACCTTTAAGAGCTCATAAATTAAAAGTTCAAGTCATGAATCTGAAAACACTCCACTAACACATATGCTCCCAAAAAACACAGAGGGCCATAATGAGGAGGTTGACTAGGGGAGTTTTAAAAACTTATATATTATTTATTCTCCATTGGCTCCCATAACAAATAGCTCCCGAAAGGAAATTAGCTGCCAAAGAAAAGTTACACTGAAGTATTCTTTGAGCTGGGGATTGTACAGGGAATAGGATTTTTAAGGGCTGAATACTCTGCTGACAAGAGATATCACGATGGATTGAGTGCGAGAGCTCTGGTTTGCCTCCTACAATGACAGTATAGGAGAGTTAGGGGTTTAACTTACTGCTCCTCATGATTGACATATAGTTATATTGATATCACATACCTCAAATAGTTCTTCAAAAGTTCTTCAACAGTCACTATATTCTACTTACTTCATTTGATAGAGTGTTACTTTCTGCCGTAAGGGACTTATTTTCATTTAAAAATCTCATATTGAGGATTGAACATGAGGATGAAGCTAAAGAGTTTCCCCTCCTCCTTTTATTTTCATTTTGAAAATGTAGTTGAAGAGGCACATGTTAACCTTGATGTGCATAGTTGGCTGTGTGGATGCTACCATGCAATTGGAAACATTTGTCTTTTTATTTTTTTCAATGACACATTGTGCTTCTTCCCATCTCCTGTCACTGTCCAAACAAATTTCTTCTCATAGATTATTTCCCCTAAACTTTCGGACTGTGGTTCGGGGATCCTTTTGGAAAAACTTTGGGGAAGACAGAGCTCTGTCATCATGACCCAGGGTCTGGGAGTGCTGTAGGCCTGCCACTGCAAGCACAATGAAGTCCTCCTGGTGGCCTGGCTTTTGTTCCCTAAGGACAGGGAATCAAATGATTAGGACTCTTCTACTAAGAAATAGTGTGTTTGGTGTAGTGACTAATTCAATTACTTTTTTCTCCCCACCTGTGATGCAGGCTGACATAAACTTGGTATCCTATAATTTACTTCTTAAAGAGACGTCAAGCAGACATAGTCTTCAATTCAAGTCTTCCCACTCTAGTGCAATTGTTCTTTGGTTAGTTAGAGCACCATCCCCCCCACTCCAATAATATTTATGTCCAGAGAAATATATGTGTGTTTGTGTGTCTGTAATTATAATTCACAATTAGGAGCTATCCATACCAAACTCTGATTGGTAACTGTATTTTGAAACAAAATGTGTTCACCCTTTCTTAAGGTGTGTGCTATCCTAGAAAAGGGTGGGTGAGGAAAACGTGGGAGGAGAGCAGTAAAAGACAGAAAATCAGTGCAAGGTGTTCTATTACCAAATGGACCTCAGATTCCCAATAGAAAACTGCTCAGCGCACTCTCACTCCATAGTCAGGAGGCATGGAATGGTTTTGCTATGGACCATCACTGAGAAAGATTCTTTGCTAGAAGGAATACTCTTAAAGAGATGGACTGACTCAGTAACTGCAAAAGGACTCAACTTGGGCTGCTGAGGCCAAAGTGTGTGGGTATAAAAGCAGTAGCAAGTATTGGGAGGCATATAGTCAGGATCCAGTACCCCACAATGAAACATATAAGGAAAATATGGCTTTTCTTCTCAGATAGAAGAATTACATTAAGAATACTTTATAAAATACCACTTAGCAACAAAATCATATGGCCATAGTGTAGTAAGAACCAACTGCACTATTGTTTACATAATTAAAACCCTGAGTAGACAAGGAACCAACAGATGAATACTGATCAAAAGGGGGCAAAGGTATTTAAAATTAAAAGAATTTAAAATTCTTACAGAATTCTGTCTCACTGGGCATATTAGGAGTAGAGGTACCCACAGACCTGTTTCTCTGAGAAAAATCATCAAACCACGAGCCAAAATTACACTCTGAAGTCATTTTTAAACTAAAAAATATGGCTAGCTAAATTAGTAAGGCTTTTTCATCATCAATATTTCACTCTTTTAAAGAGTCATCTGTGAGATAAAAACACAAATATCGCTAAAATGTAAATTTCTCAGAAGTTGAGGGTGACAGTAAATCTAAGTGAATGGGAGTGATACAATATAGGTAGACATTGGGAGAAAGGTGTCACAACATGAAGAGTGGGACCAATAATACTAAATTGTATATGTAGAACTTGATAAATGGGTACATCTGCTGCTGTGTATATATTTATCAACATTAAAATGTTTTTTAAAAAAATTATATCAAGAGGGGTTAACAAACTAAAACTTATGGGCAGCACCCCCGCACATACATAAACACAGCTGAATCGAGTGGACTACAGTTAGATTTCAACAAAGTTGAACTACCCTTTAGGGTTTCTAACCATGGGGAACCCCTTCTGAACATCTGGTGGCAACATGACTGTTGGAAGCAAAAGATGGATGTAAACGCTTTCTGCTACAATTCTATTTTTAAGAAATGCTGCGGACATCTAAAGCAGCAGGTGGCATTGTACGTAAAATATGTGCCAGCGGCAGGAGCCACTCCTCAGTCCCTCTCTGTTTCAAAGCCTCTCTAATGGTCTGACTGTGAAAATACTGAGCAGTGTCTTTGGTCCTTTTCCATCTCTCTTCCCAACTAGGTACTGATGCCGGCCTTCTTTTGATACGTGCTCTGTCCTTAACCTCTGATTGATGTGACCAGCTCACTGACTCTGAGATGTGTATCTACACTGGCCTGACTGCTTGAGATCTCCAGCTTCCTGTCTGGATCCATTGCTGGGCAATCCGGAACTTAATTCACATTTTAAAGTAATGGCAGAGAAGTTGCTGGTAGCAGTGGCAACAATGAAATTAGTAGTGAAATTATTTTTTTTCCTCATGTATCTCTGATTGAAAGGGCTTCTCAAGGGCAGGAACCAGTGTCTGCTGATCTCCATGTCCTTACAGCTCACCCCAAACCTGCCACTTTGAATGTACTTGATAAATAATTACAGACCAGGTGGAAAAGATTGGTCTTTAAAAAGCACCAACATCAAAATGTGAAGATTTGTTTAATTTTAGTGGAATATTGCAGGAAACACAACTACATGAATGAACAGGATAAAACCATATACTTACCAAGATGGATTTTTTTAAAGAGCAAATAGCTACATGTATATCTATGTATATATATATTCACACATACAAAAATATATGTAAATAAAAACATTTAAAGAAAATGCAGCAAAATGGAAGCAACAGGTTTCTGTGACTGGTGGGATTGGGGGCTTTGTATTTTTTTGAGAGGATATATATTTTTTTCTTTTCAGGCTTTATAAAATGCATGTATTTTAATTTATAAATTAAATTTATACTTTCTAAATCAATTTAAATAATCAATGCAAATTTCAAAAGGAAGAAGGAAGTTGAGCAAAAATAATAATTCTATAATTTATCACAATATAAGATAAGGTTTAGTGCCTATTACAAAATTCAAAATTATTCCATTTGCCATGCTATGGTTACTTGTGTATTACTCTGAGGCTGGAAGCTATGGCATCACTATTTCACACTCCAGGAAGGTTACTATGGTGACCTCTTGATTAGCAGAGCATCTAGACTAAGCCCAACTAAGATAAAAGGACTGGTGACCTACTTATGAAAATTAGCCAAGAAGAACCTGCATCACAATAGACAGTTGTCTGATTTAGTGCTGGTAGATGAATGTTCTAGGCTGGAAGGCACAACAGCCATGACAATTAACTCAAACACAACAAAAATAATGAAGATCACACCACACATTTCATTCCTTAAAACCCAAGTTCACCGTAAGTTGGAAGCAACTCAATTACAACTAGCAATAGCAATGAACTAAGTCCTCCTGAACTATTTGTTGCAACTCGAGGCTTGACTTTTATCTTGAGTTTAGGAAACCTTTTTCTTCAGTTTAAGATATGCTGAGTATGTTCTTCCTTTTGGGTTTGTTAACTCTAGGTCTTTTCAGATTGCTTTATAAAATTTGGCTTTATAGTCTTGAGCTGCCCTTTGAAATTTTCTGTTCAGCTCTTTGATTTCATCATTTCACTCCATTGGCTTTAGCTACTATATGACTAAGAGCAAGTTTCAGTCTCTTCTGGCATTATCTTTGATCCTGTCTTTCTTGTCTTCTTAATGATCTTTTGCCTTCCTCATAGATGATGTTCTTTATGCCTTCTGAAAGCTCATCGGGTCTTCTATCATTAGTGCTCTTGGAAGCACTAGTCACATAATCAAAATGTGAGTTCCATTAGGTAATTCTGCTGCACAGGTCTTTTTAGAGTATTGAAAGACAAGGGTATTATCTTGAGGTTAAGGTGCTCCTGACCCAAGCCATAGTTTTCAATTGCCTCATATGTGTGTGAAAGTTAGACATTTAATTTAAAATGGCCCCAAAAATTAATGATGAAATGAATTGTGGTATTAGAGAAGAATATTGAAAGTACCATGGAGCGCTAGAAGGACAAACTGATTTTCTTGGAAGAAGTACAGCCAGTGTTCCTTGGAGAAAAGGATGCTGAGGCTTCATATCATATATTTTAGACATGTTGTCAAGAGAGACCAGTCCCTGGAGAAGGACATCATGTTTGGTAAAGTCAAAGGGCAGTGAAAAAAAGGAAAGCCCTCGATGACATGAATTGACACAATGACTGCAACAGTGGGCTCAAGAATGGGAAGGATGTGAGGATGAAGCAGGCAGTGTTTCGTGCTGTTGTGCAAAAGACTGCTATTGGTCAGAAGTGACTACATGGCACCGGACAACAACAACCACAAGGACTCTTTAAAATCTGTTATTCACATCCAAAAGAGAAGCCCTGTTAGCATGATCATTTAAGAGTTGAGCAGCTAATCAAAAGGTCCCAGTTCAAACTCACGAGCCACACAGCA